>CAOKZL010003138.1:0-121198 GCA_948472985.1 Iguana delicatissima
CCATAATAAGATGAGCCAAAAATTCTGCGAGGATAAATTGTATGAAGTTTTGCAAGAATTCCAATTTATAAAAGACACTCATTACCACCACCACCACCATCTATTTATTTATATAGTGCCATCAATGTGCATGGCACTAGCTTGAGTAAGTAATGGGCATGTGTCCTTACAAATAAAACAATGGAATACATTTTTCATTCAGATATTTAACAATATAATGGGGTGAGGAAAAATTACAAACAATACCACACTAGCCAAAGTCACAGCACCTAAGGATCACAGTTTTTTTTTTCAGTATAATGTTTCCCCCAAATATGTAGTTCTTATCCAGGACTATTTAAAATACAGAGTAACCAAAAATAAACATATTTTTTTTTGGTTCTGCTGAATTCAAGAGTCTCAGCTTACAATGAATTTGATTTATAAGCAGGTGCCACTGATTCAGTGGGCCTTATTGCCAATATGCATATGTAAGACTGAAATTGAATACCCAAAGTCAGGAAGAGAAAATACGTTTTTATAGGTGATGGAATTGTAGGGAGAGGGGGCAAAAGGAAGCCAGCTTGATTAGAACAAACTTTTCACCTGTATCAGTTGAAGAGAAATGGCATCCCACCTCATTTTACCCTACCTTGAGACCATCTTATACCCTTTTATTGTGAGTTCCTTAGAGCATACATAAAGACCCCAAAGAATTTAGTGACATCTTAAGGGACTTGCTGGTCATGCCCAGTTTAAGTCTTATTAATTCCAGCATGTCTGCTCTAAGTATGACTAATTCTGCATCCAACCCAGTATATTTCTTGCAAACATTTATACTCTGTCTTTCTGACATTTATTGCAGGCATTTAAAATCATAAAAACCAACTACAGAAAACCAGCAGCAACTCAATTCATCATAACACAGTGAAAACAGTCATTTTATGAGCACAGCCTGCCCATATAAATTGTTGCTATTGTTGTTAATTGGCAGCAGCATTTGTGTGGCACTTTCAACTATACATTGAGCTTTCCATAATAATATAAGTAAGACCAGGACTCAGAAAAGTTACTTTTTTGGACTATACTGCTTAGAACCTCCCTGGGGGATTCCAGAAGTTATAGTTTAAAAAGGTAACTTTTCTAGTCTCTGAGGCCATTTCCACACTAGCCTGTTATAGTGCTATTATTCTGCTTTCAACATCCTATGGAATCCAGCTGGCCCCTCCCTAAACTCCCTAAAAGGATTCCATAGGATGTTGAAAGCAGAATAATAGCACTATAACAGGCTAGTGTAGAAATGGCCTGAGTAATTGTTGCAACAAAGAACTTGCAATACCCATTTAGGCGAGGTGTAGGAGAAAGGAGGGACAATGGCAACTAAAGGTGAAAGCAAGCAAAGTAAACCAGCCCCCCCCCCACCATTGTTTTCTATATGTGATTAAAAAGATGCATTGCCTAACCTTCCCCCAGAAGCTTATTACAGAGCATTGGGATTAGTTCAGAAGAACAATGGGAAGCCAAGAGAGAAATTGCGCAATCACACAGACAAAGCATACAAGTAAACATTTGCCAAATCTGAGGCAGGCATAAAACCCTGGAAATGAGGGGAGCTTACATACATTTATATGAACAGAGCATCTGCGTATATAAAAAGAGACTATGAAAAGTAGAAACTTCAAATAAATCCATCTGAAGATTAAATTGGATTCACTTTACTTCTACAACATCAACATCCCATTACAGTCAGCCCTCCACATTTGGGGGTTTGACATTCATGGATTTGATTATTTGCAAGTTTCTCCAAGCCCTGTCCTCCCACCTCAGGTGTTTCTTTTTGGGGGGGAATCTTCCCTCTTGGTGGCTCTAATCAGGCCACATAGCCCTTTACAAACCCACCTTTGGTCCTCCTCTTCCTCTACCAGTCTCTGCCTGGCCAGCTAAGGATGACTCTCTGCCCAAATTCTCAGCACCACAAACCCTGTACCCATGCCCCACACACACCCAAGGAAGGAGATGAGCAAGAGAGAGGAAGTACAGGAGCACCATGCCAACCATCTCCTTTCCCTGACCTGGTTTAGACCCTGGATGCCCACTTTTCCTACCCGTGCCTCAGCCCCCTTCCCACAGACACACTAATTTTGTTATCTGTGAATTTTTCACTTTTGCAAGGGTCCTGTGTCCCTAAGCCTCGTGAATGTGGAGGGCCAAGTGTACTGTTTCTTCAAAAACTGTAAAGTTATATTTATGGAGCAAAAGTATGCACAAACTCAAACATTTATTCACAGAATTGCATTAGCATTGTGCCATTCTCCATTGCAATGACTGCATACACCATGGGCAATAGTGCTATTTATATTACGGCCAAAACGAAAGTCAGAAGTCATGCTTTCTTTTTCTTTATATTTCTGTTTATATCCTACTTTTCTTTCTTTCTTTCTTTTTCCTTTTTAAACAAATATTTGGAATTTTTATTGTATTTTGATAAAGTATCTTAATAAAAAATTATATTAAAAAATTCAACTTGCAAATTCTCTCCCCTTACCCTGACTCTTTCTCTCACATGCACCTGTTTAGCAATGGTCACAGATTTCACCTCTGCAGGTAAATTGGTCCTCTATTGAAAAACAGCTTCAGTCCTTGAACATTTACTCTCTCCAATCCCTAACTTTCCACAGACAATACTTTAGGCAAAACCATAGTGACAGACACATTCACTGACACAATCCCAAATGTCAGACTCATTCGAGAGAGGCCAAACTCCCCCACATGGACTCTCTATGAAAGTGTGTGTGTGTATGTATGTGTGTGTATATATATATATATATATATATATATATATATATATATGCTGGGAAGGTAATATCAAAGGAGGAGGAGAATTTCTAGCAGCTCTAGAAATTCACAGTCTTGTCCACTTATGCTGCTGGTAGTTACTTTCTGGCTTGTTTTAAACAGTGTGCCTTCATGCTTCTATGTGTTATGGTACATTATACCACTCTAAAGTAACACCTCTGTGAGTCATGCCCCAAAAAGCTTCCAGATATTGAGATTTCTTTCCCCTGATCTTCTGGACATGGAGATTTTGAGGCTTACACACATGTGACACTTTGGGGGCACAAGAAGGAGTTTGCTCATATTCTGTATGACAGATTTAATTGCATTTTTAATCTATTGGAGGGTTTAAACAAAACCAGAGTGGAAATTTTGGCTGGCAGAAGAACTTTTATTGATATTTTGACAGCCGTTGTATTTTCCCACAGATATAAAATGATACCATCTGGAATAGCCATCCACTCACCATGAATATATATGCGTATGTGTATATACACACACACGCACGTACTCAAACATTTATTCACAGAATTGCACTATCATTCTGTGCCATTCTTCATTGCAATGACTGCATACACCATGAGCAATAATGCCACTTTTATGCCATTTTTAACACTCAAAAGAAAAAACCTATCATGTCTGCCATTCAAATTCCCATTGTTGATGGTAAAATTGTCTCATGGAGCCATAAATCATCAAAGTCTCATTTGCTCTAGTATATTAACATTCTGCCTTTCTGCTCCTGAGTTCATATATGGCTCCTGGCACCCCTACTTTAATCTTTCCAACAACTCTGAGGGGTATGGCGGACTGAGAAAAAGAGGGAGAGAAAGAGAGCTTGACCCCTGGTTACCTCAGTGAGTTTCACAGCTGAATGGGGACCAGAATGTGGATTTCCTACATGCTAGTCCAACACTCCAATCACCACAGCACAATGGTTGTCTTACGGTCAGTAGGGCACAACAATAGAGGCCCAACTAAGCAGTGCTCGGGATGCCCACAATACGGGGGTGCTTATTGTGGCCATCTACCCAACAACATCAACGCCTTCGGAAAAGAGCTGCCCTGGCCTGTATGCCCAGGTTGAACTTCTGAGTGTAAAGAATATGCTTTGAAAGAGTCTGCTGCCTGCCTAAGGAGCAGAGACACTTGCAAGAGGGAAGGAGAAGAACATGAGCTACCAACTTCCTTTTTTAAAAAAATTATCAGGATACTGAATATCCTTTGACTATTAACTGTCAGTTGCAGAAGATCTTTTAACTGGGGTATGTTATACTTGTATCTTTATTATCATATTTTAACAGCCTTTTAAAAGCTGTTTTAAATTAATGCTTTAATATGATCAATTGCTTTTTTAAACATTTGTATTATCTGTCTTTTTAACTGCATTTTAACTCAAATTCTGAGACATCTTAGGGCCCATCATGGGAGAAAGGCAGGATATAAATTAAATAAATGAATGAATGAATTGATCAATTGAAGACTATACCTCCACATCAGGCTTCTGCTGTACCTGCCCATACACCAACCCAAACAACTGTTGTAGGGCACCACAAAAAAAAGTCATATTATGATAAAGATAATATAAGTGGCACAGCCAGCATGTCCCCCTGGTAATGTAAGAATCCAGCCCAAGGAGTCTAACCATTCCATTGAAATGTGAGTTTGTAATCCAGGCAATATAAACTAAATAGAAATAGAATTCAGTTTCAATTAATTCCTGGAAGGAGCGCTGTCAGGAGGCAAGGGCACTGCTGAGGCAGCTTCCCACACACTCTTGTCAGCAGATGTTAGAAACAATTTGAAGGCACACAACAGCAGCAGCAACCATTGTTTTGTTTGGGAGTGGCTTCACAAAAGCCCTTCTGCTGCTGCACGTGAAAACTGCTAGAAATTGTTTTTGTTCAAAGCCGCCACCTGCATTTCTGGAGTCTTCATAGGAAAGGGTGGTTATAAAGATTGTCCTGGTGAGATAGAGCAGTTTAAGATTTACCACTGCCAAGGCTTGAGAGCCATCTCACAAGCAAACCCCAGGTTTTCTCCTCCTCTGGGACCATGCTTCCTGAAATCTGTCTCCTCACAAGCACAACAGTTTTCTGAGACTTCAGCCAGAACCTGAAGCCTTCCATCCCTGTAGGGTAGCTTGCCAAAGAGGGCAGCTCACGGACTCTATTCCCTGCCATATTTCAGTGCATCCCAGCAGATGTGTAGAGGATCAGTGGCTTTCAGGTGACATGCAGAAAGCCAGTGATCTTCCTCTGGTCCCTGTAAACATTGCTAGGACTGATCTGGCTCCCTCAAATTTGAGTAGCTTTGTTTAAGCATAATGTGACTGAAATCTTCTTGCCAAAAAGAAGGAGAAGGAGAAGAGGAGGAGGAGGAGGGGCGGGGAGAAGAAGAAGAAGTGGGGAGGACGGGGGAGGGGGAGGAGGAGGAAGAGGAGGTAATAATAAACACCGTAATTTTAAATAACATTTGAAAAGACATCATTAAAAACACACAAGATAAAACATAAAACATCAATGAGAGTACTAATTCACTGATCTATTGACCAGCGTTTCTGGACAAGTCTCATCAGCAACAGGAATAGTGACACCCAGATTAAACCTCTTCATTTTAGTAGTAAACCAATCCCCAAATTTGGGAGAGGACAAGGAGAAACCCTTATCTGCGTGGCTACTTCCATTTAGAAGACCCATTCCATGTCTTAGGAGCAATGTCAATGTTAACATGTCCATGGTAAGCCTTAGGCAGCCAGTGAAGGTGAGATGTTGTTTTGTGCCTTCAGATTGACTCTGATTTATGGTGACCCTATCATAAATCAACTGGCAATCTGAAGGCACATATACAAAGACACATCATAGGTTTTCCTTGGCAAGATTTTTTTAAAAGAGGAGATTTGCTATTGCCTTTCTTGAAGAATGAGGGTGTGACATGTGCAAGGTCACCCAGTGAGTTTCCATGGTCATGCAAGGATTCCAACCATGGTCTTTCAAGCATCTTAATACAACACTTGGACTACTAAACCACACTGTCTGTCATACTGCAATCGCTCAGGCAAAATCTCAGGATTTTTCCACACAAGACTGTTACAGCGCTATGATTCCACTTTCAACATCCTATGGAATCCTGGGGTTTGCAGTTTGGGAGGGGCCGGCCAGCCCCTCCTGAAACTGCAAACCCCAGGATTCCATAGGATGTTGAAAGTGGAATCATAGCGCTGTAACAGTCTAGTGCGGAAATGATTTCAGACTCACACAGAAATTTTCCAAATCAAAAGATGGAAATGAGGAGTTCCATCCTAAGGGCTCACCCCAAAGGACAACTCTACACAGTACAGAGGTCTCAACCCGCTTCTATCCTCATGAGTACCTGGCAGAATGAAATCATAAGACAATGCTTATGGCTGCGCTATTACTAAAGAGCATTCACATGTCTTGTATGTAGTCAGTTAACTAGGTTTACCAGATTTCAAAGACATTCTCTTATTACAAAAAACTTATTGTAGGTTCCTGGTTGAAATAATGAAATAAACACTATATAGCTTCTGTTTATTAAAGTAATCACTCCTTGCTCGGTGGCCTTCTTTAATATTCATTCTGCATTTACAACAGCACCCTTGATTTTCAGTTCTGATTAATAATGTTTTTCCCCCTCTTATTTGTAATTTTTCTTTCTGCCATTGATTGGAAGCACCTACTGTTCCATGTTAATTAATAAGTCATTTGGAGTTCCCACCTCAGGCCCCCAAATAATTTGATGTGTCATTGTTTGACTAGCCTATGGGAAAAAAGAATCATTGCTGTTGAAAGCTGTACCAATTTTTCAGGTGTTGATTAATTAGCATGGTATCATTTCTCTGGTAGCTATATACCTTGAAATAAATTTGTGCGCCGTTGCTGTTGCCATAGGCTAGATTTCATCTCTAGCAATCTGGCTTTGCCCTCACCAAAGAAATCTGATGACCAATGAAAGATGGAGGTTGGGATCCTAATGGTTGCTATTCAGTGAATTGTTGAATGATAAGGCAACCGATAGATAAATCTCATTGATTCAATGGATCTAATTTAGGAAGGACTAGCAACAGAGTTCATGTTGGAGTTTGACATCTAACTACAAAAGGTTGGACGCAATGGAGTTTTTCAATATTAATGCCTCTAATAGACACACAAAAAGTTAAAGCACCTTGCCAAGCTTTATGTTCAAAGCAAAACTTTATACTTACCTATAGTCAAAATTGGGGGTGGGGTTGGGTTTATATTGTTTTCTACTCAGACCACAAGCTGCTTATTTTTATACTGTTTGGAACTCCAAATCAGAGTTGAAATTCTGAAATATAACCATAACAGAAAGATACAATGAAAAGATAAACAAAATTCAAAATAGTTTAAATAGCACATTTTTCCAGACAGAAAGTAATAGGTTTTTAAGTGCCACAGAGCTTTTCTTTCTTCCAAAAGGAATTCTGTGAAACCTCAAAGCTTGTTGCCTTTATTTATCCAGCATTCAGCCTAATAAAACCTCGCTTGTGAACATTTTCTTAAGAGTTCTTTGCAACATTCGGTTTACATGCTGCTGCTTATGGGGTGGCAGATTTACATATTTTTTTAGTTTACAATCTTTAGCTTTCCATTAAGGCCCACGCATGGCAAATGCCCCTTGAAAAACTCCATAACGTTCTTGTCAAGAGCTGTAAAAGCTTCATCAGTTCTTACTACTCCTCCACTTACAGCATTTGTCACAAAGTGGAACAGGCTGACAAGAGTGGTAAAAATCCCCGCTGCAGCTGTAAACCCATTTCTCTTCTGAATAGCGCACACAGCCAAGCAAATCAGACCACTGTTTAATAACACACCACTATTCATCCTGCATTTACCAGAGCAGGGCAATCTTCTCAGCTTGTAGGTGTGCTGAACTAAGAAAGGGCTCAGCATAGTGTGTCTGTTAATAGACAATGGGAACGAAGCAGCAACAATTAGTCATGCCTAAGGGGTTAACTATGTGTTATACCATAACATGTGTAATTGTGCCTCCACATCTTTTTTTTTTTAAGCAAGCACACTTAGAGAAGGAGGATTTAAAGCGGAGACATGGACCATTTCCTCACAAGACTGTTAAAACGCTATGATTCCACTTTCAACATCCTATGGAATCCTGGTGTTTGCAGTTTAGGGAGAGGCCGGCCAGCAAACCCCAGAATTCCATAGGATGTTGAAAGTGGAATCATAGTGCTATAACAATCTCATGAGGAAATGGCCATGCTGGCAGCAGGAGAGAAGGAAGGTGGGCCAAGCCCTTGCCTCCCCCACTTTTTCACCAGAGTTGAGACAGAATGATGGGAAGTATGATGAAATCTTCAGAGTTCTGCATAAATGCTAAGCACTATTGATAATTGTTATTGTTCCTGTTGTTAGTTGATCTGGGTCTATAGATGTTTACGCCTGAACAAACCACTGTTGTTCTTCCTCCTTTGAATTCTATTAACATTAAAGTCCTAAAGGCTTGTTAGTCCTGATAAAAATAAGTGCACTAAATGAACAGAACTCACATAAGTGTTAGTTTAGCAAATTCCTATTGAACTAGGAGAGTCTGCTCCAGTGGGGATAAACAAATGGATGTAGGCCAAAGGATGAGCTTCAACTAATAAACTTTCTCATACAAAGGACTGAATTCACACAGAAATGTGAACTGTTGTGTCCCCTTAAGCCGTTTCCAACTTGTGGCCAGTGGAGGAGCTTGGAGTGTGTGGAGGAGGGGCAGGAGGGGGTAGGGCTACAGTGGGGGGGCATGACTGTGGTGTGTGGGGGCATGGCCAGGGCATGCGGGGGCGTGGCTACAGGTTCAGCCACCCCAAAAACATTGCTGCCCAGGGCAAATCTCTCCCATTGCTCCCCCCATCCCTACGCAACTGCTTGTGGCAACCCTAAGGTGAAACTAACATGATGTATTCTTGGCAAGATTTGCTCACAGGGGTTTTTGCCTTTTTCTTCCTCTGAGGTTGAGAGAGTATGATTTTCCCAAGGTCACCCAGTGAGTTTCCATGGCTGAGTGGATATTTGAACCCTGATCTCCAGAGTTGTAGTCCAATGCTCAAAATGCTACACCATGCTGGCTGAAAAGTGAATACAATGTCTTGATCTCTGTGGTAGGAGAAGCAATAGACCTACCGTCACAGAGATACAACCAGTGCCTGGTTGAGTAGAGAAGACAGGAAACACAAGGTCAAAGCATTGGGACTTTTCTGATTTGCAGTAATGATCTGATTTGCACCTCCCTTGAGCTTCCATTTTCCCTCTCAGCTTCATTGCAGTCTTTCTAGACAGTAGTTGGGATGAAGGATGAATGTTCCCAGCAACAGCATATTATATGAATAATCTTTGTTATTACAAAATGGCCAAGATCCTGGGTCAAGAAATGTGTCATAACACGTTTCATACAGGTGGAACTATGACATGTCTCCCTCTTACCCCCATCCCCAAACTCTCCTTGTAAGCTTCTGAAGCCCTCTCCCATGCCCATTTAGTGACCGGTGGAGAGCAGGAGATGGACAAACAGTGTCCAACTAAATTCTGGTACTTGGATGCATAATGACAGTCACTCTCAGGGGTGCTCCAAAGGCCCTAGAAGATGATGTCACTGCTGTGCATCCAGTATCCAGCTAGCTCTGCTGCTCCCCTCGCCTCTCCACTGGTCAGCACTGGTCCACTGTGTGCGTGTGCAGCAGCTTAAGAGATGGGTTTGTTAGGGGAAATTTGTGGTGGTCCAGAATGATGGGAGCTATAGTCAAGTACCATCCAAATCTGCTATTGAGACTCATCAAAGGGAAAATGTATTTGAAAGAGCAGTTGTTTTAATTATTTCATTTCATTTTTAAAAAATTCCTCAGTAGACTCAGAACCAGAAGTTTCACCATGAAGAAGCTTAAGGGAGAAGAGCACAAACTTCTGGATGGTGCCAGACTATAGATCCCATCATTCCTGACCACTGGTCATATCAGGTTGCGACTGATGGGAGTTAGAATCCAACAACATCCAGCAATATCTTCCCACCCCACCCCCATCAACAGCTCGAGTCCTAGCCTTGTAGTAACAGAACGACCCTGGGCTCGAGACACCTATTTCACGAAATAAGGAATTATCCCTTTGGCACAGATATCTCATTCATAGGTCTAATGGGTTTGTTTAAAATATACTTGTCTTTTCTGCCAAAACACCTGACAGGGCTGACAACAATCAATCGCTATAAGGAAGTTAAAAAGCAGAGGGAACAAAAACAGTATAGCAAATAAAAAAGTTACCAGGACTTAGTCACTGGTAAATGGTAGCTTCCAAGTCAGTGGGATGAGGAATTCTCAAAAGAGGTTCAGAACCTTGGATAGCTAGATTCAGCACCCAAGTGGCATGGAGGCCACCAGCTGCCACTTCATTGCTCATCCAAATCCAGTGATGTTTACTTCTGAGTAAAACATGCACAAGTTGGCCATGGAAATGTGCTCATTCTAGAGAACTGGTCAGATGTTTCTGATGAATAACCGTATGTCAACTGGAACAAGGATGAAGGTTAGAATACCACTCCATATTTCTCTAAATAGATTTTGCATGAACCACTACATTAATTGCGCAGTTTGGAAACATTACTCCAAAAATAATTTCCTTTAGTTTTTCACAATGAGTTTTAGGAATGAGAAGTAGCCTTGGCTTTAATCCTGTTAGAGTAGACTCACTGAATCAATGAGATTTGCCTAAGTTTTTTCAAATCATATCTTTATTAATAATTCCCAAAGCACTAACATTCTACAAATACATGAAAAGAGAAAAGAAAGAAAGAAAGAAAGAATACAAAAAGAGGCTAAAGCACAGGATTAAAAATTAAAGAACAAAGAAAAAGAAAGAAAAAGGTGGCTTCCATTCTTCCTTTAAACTGTGTATGATACTCAAGTTGTGGCAAGCCTCTCAAAGATAATATCAAATTCAGTCTTGTAAATAAGATGAAATTCAATCTGTCCATAAAAATATATGTACTTAAATCCTTAATTGTTCTCTTTTGAACATGTCAACCCCCAGTCTTCTTATTCAGCTCCCAATCTTCTCAGGTAAACACACTTACTTGACCCTTGACTGCAGAAAGAAGGTAGGTGAAAAGACTTCTGCTCATTCATTTTAGTCAGAAGAATTCTTCATTTTTATAACGCCAAAAATTTATTTAAGATTTTTTTTAAAAAGCAGATTATTGGCTTAGGGCTGTCAGATCCTCAGATCAAAACAGCTGCTTTTCATGGGTGAAAGACCTAACTCCCTCAGTCCTTCCAATTCAATATGAGTTTACTCTTGAGTAAATGTTACTAATGGAGCCATAATGGCACTACACTGCCATTATTCTACTTTCAACATCCTATAGGATCCTGGGATTTGCAATTTAGGGAAGGGCATTTAGAATTCTCAGCCAGACACTTCTTGGGCCTCAGGAAATTACAAAGAGCAGAATTCTACAAGATGTTGAAAGTGGAATAATAGCACTATAACAATGTAGCATGGAAATGGCCTGGGAAATCTGGACCCTTGTGGGTGACCTTCTGCTCTTCCTTTAATCCAGGGTGAGTTTCTGTACCCAGAGATCCTTCTGGTTGGCACTTTTACCATGAAAACTCTCTTTATGGCAGAGTTGTCACTGTCCTGCCCAGAAGCTGAGTCAATGGGATTTATCTAAGTGTTGGTTTACCATTTGTAAGTCGATTCAGTTGATCTACTTCAGCTGGCATCAGTGATTGGATTTACACCATTGTTAACATATTTCTGACTGCATTAATTTTCATTTTTAGCTAAAAATATAACTTAAAATGGCCAAAGAAATCCAACAGTGCCAAAGAAACAATTTTGCAATAACAAGCGAACTAGTATTCATCAGGCAAAACTTGTAACATTTTCAGAATTGTCATAAAAGTGTTGGAAAATAACAATATTGCCCTTTGTTCCACAAAAGCATTATCAAAGCAACATGTTAGGAATAACGTCATTGCTTTTAACATTTTACATCCAAGTTCTGGTTCACAATAACCTTCCTCTACGTGGTTGTGTACCCCACCCCTACGCTGTTACAAGAAGCATGCAGCTTACTTACGTGACAACATTCCTAGTATTTCATGACTGCAAAAAAAAAGAAAAAGAAAGGTTTTCTTGAAATCCATAGAAAGAATTAAAACGGTGAACAAGGTTATATAAGAAAAGAAAAGGTGATGCTGTGAACAAAGCAAGTAGTCAGTGAAAAATTATTTTCTTAATATCACATAAATAAAAACCAGATGGAAGATTTCTTCTACCCACATGCACTGATCCTGATCTAGATTGCAGCTGTGTACTATTACTTAAGTAAAAAAGAGAGGAATCTTAAACTGAACGCAGCATATTTAATGTAGTTTAGCTCTCAGGTGGCGATCCAGCTAGAGGTGTGGCAGAAAAAGCAGATATTTTGGGGAGTGATTTACAGAGAGAGAGTTAGAGACTGATATTAAGTAACATGACAAAGCATGTTGATAGGAACCCTGGTAAGTGGTGGCTTCCATGTCAGTGGGGCAGTAAATCTGCTCCGGGTCTTAATCCACGCCTCAAAGGAACTATTCAAGGTACAGGACTATATCTCCCAAAAGGTTCAGCTCTGCAGATAGCTCTTTTTATGTGTGTGTTGAATCCGAGGGCAGGTTCACTGTCCCACTGACCTGGGAGCTACCAGCTGCCACTGGGTAGGAGTGATTGATGCATGGAAGAAAGTGAATATGGGAACATGAAGAAAGGCAAAAGCTCTTTTGTTTTAAGAGTGCTAAACCCATTCTGACTGAGGCCATGGTGTCTCCACAGGGCCCACCTTGGCCATTTCCGCACTAGCCTATTATAGCGCTATGATTCCACTTGCAACATCCTATGGAATCCTGGGGTTTGCAGTTTCGGGAGGGGCTCATAAATATTTGTCGAGTAGAAAAATTAATAAAATAGTAGTGATTACCTGTTCTTGTTGTTGTTGCTGCTGTTTGTCTTCAAGTAATTTCTGACTTATGATGACCCTAAAGTGAACCTATCATGGGGTTTGATTGGCAAGGTTTCTCAGAAGGGCTTTACCTCTGCATTTCTCTGAGACTGTGAGAGTGTAACTTGCCCAGCGTCACCCACTGGGTTTCCATGACCAAGCAGGGAGTTGAACCCTGATCTCCACAGTTGTAGTTCAAGGCTCAGTCCACTACACCTCACTGGCTTGGCGATTACCTACATCAGCCTAAATGCCTTGGGTTTGAAATATTTGAACCACCTCCTAGGCTATTTCTACACGAGACTGTTATAGCGCTATCATTCCATTTGCAACATCCTATGGAAGCTTGGGGTTTACAGTTTCGGGAGGGGCCGGCCAGCCCCTCCCGAAACTGCAAACCCCAAGATTCCATAGGATGTTGCAAGTGGAATCATAGCGCTATAACAGGCTAATGCGGAAATAGCTCTTGTCTCTCTGCCATATCAATTATAAATTCAGGATGCGAGATTGAAACAGTTATTTGTTCTTTGGATCTCAGTCCAATTCATTTTCTCTCTCCCTTTCTCTTTCACACACATACATATTTCTGTCTCATTGCCCTTCATAAATGCTGCATCTGACTTCCCAATCCATGCCATCCTCTTCATCCATAGCCTCCTGACACTGTGAGACAACTGGATTTAGTTCTCCTTATTCCTCCCCATTCCTTTCAAAACCTTCAAGTAAAACTCCTCAACATACCCAGAATTTATATTTCTTAGCATTCAGAATGCAGAGGAAGCATTCAGGATAAACTCACCCCACCTGTTTCACTTACAGATCCTTCTGTACCAAAGAAAAAGAAATTAACCAGGGAAAGTATTAATTTTAAAAAAACTTAAGAAGGAAAGTGTGAGAACCAATGCCCACAAGAAGAATATATCTCAGACAGGCAGACGGGTACATACAACACATAAAGAGGATATTTTCGTGAAATGTAGACACCTGCAGGGAAGTCACAGTAACTGTTTACAATAAAATGGTACAGAATAAATAATGGTTCAGTTCAGGGCATACATTAAAGGAGGGGAGACAGTAGATACATTTAGTTCCACAGAAAGTGGTGTGCTGTTCATCCTTCCCTTCTTAGGTATGTAGCTATCAGAAAAGCATTCAAGCAAGCTACACCAAGCAGCAAAGAAATACCTCATAACTGGCAAATAAATAATGTTTTCCCCTCTTGTTGTTGATTTTTCTTTCTGCCATTGATTAGAAGCACCTACTCTTCTATATTAATTAACAAGAAATCATTTGGAGTTCCTACCTCAGGCCCCCAAATAATTTGATTTGTCATTTGTTTGATTAACCTGTAAGAAAAGACAATCATTGCTGTTGAACTTGTACCAATTTTTCAAGTGTTGATTAATTAGCATGGTATTATTTCTTTGGTAGCTATATACCTTGAAATATAAATGTGTGCTGTTGCTGCTCCCACAGTTGTTGCACTGTTGCAGCAGTTCTGACTTGAGTAGTTTTCTTTTCTTTAAAGGTTCCCAGAGAAATAAGTGAAAATTGGAAGTCTGGCCCTCTTCCTTAAAACCATTGACAAAATTCCCATCTTATTAATACCCCTGAGAATGGTGTTTTACTTAGAACAGGGTGAGCATTTTGTTTTAGTTCATTTCTTTATCAGAATTTACAAAGATTCACAGAGTTCCTCACAACTATGATGAAAAGTAATGGAGTTTTTTTAAAAAAAACAAAACAAAACAAAACAGAAACTGAAATCTGACAGATTCACCCACCCAGGTTCAATCTAGGCCCTGTACTTTTTAAACTCTAATTGAGTGTCTGTGTATCCAGGCATGTTGGTGATTAATTAGGGCTTTTTTTTTTAAAGCCAGGCTCTTCATTGCATTGAGCTGCGGTGAGTTATCATCAGAGCATAGATGAAAACATGTGATCTTGTAGGTGTTGTTGTTGTGTATCTTCAAGTCATTTTGGACTTATGGTGACCCTAAGGCAACCATATCACAGGTTTTTCTGGGGCTGAGTGTGTGTGATGTGTCCAAGGTCACCCAGTGGGTTTCCATGGCTGAGCCGGCAATCAAATGTTGGTCTCCAGGGCTGTAGTCGAATGCTCAAACTACTACGCCATGCTGGATCTCCCTCCAGGTGCTGCTGGACTACAATTTCCCTCAGCCCCAGTCAGCTTAGCCAATGATGAAGGATGATGAAAGTTATACCCCATCAACAAATGGAGATTCACATCCTTGTGCTAGCCAAGTGATATACTTGCCCCTGTGAATCAATCTTCACTTTCAGAGAAAAGAACAATGGCTGAAAGAGTACCTCAACAGTCATAAAGTATTTCCATAAGAACCACAGGATTCCCATATATGAATACCTAAGCTTTTCAGTTGGCTGACTTCAGTGTTCTTGTCAACATTTCCTTTGTGATTTTCCTCTTTTCTCCAGTGATGTGCCACTGAGTCCCTTTTTGTTTTTAGTTGCAGATCTAGTGATAAAAGCTGAGGGTTTCCAGCATAGGAAACTGCAGATTTCCATACAGGCACTCTGCAAAACCAGTCTCTTTCTGCATCACACATTGCCCTGACTATTTGTTCATCACAGATTTATTTTCTTTTATTTTTCTCCTCCTGTCATACATGCAGTTATTCAGATTTCATTTCCTTAACAGAAAATTACATCTACACATGGATCAAAAGAGGAAAGAGTTGCTATATTTATCCAATGAATGGTGTGGTATTTTTTTTTTCCAAATAGCATATGTTGCCAAAGCAACTGATGTCTTAAGAGCCCCACTCCCTACAATGCCTGGCCTGCAGAAAATTGTTTGCTTTTATTCAGTGAGGAGAGCAATATGAAATGCACATCTCAGCTGCAGATGACAATTGTGGGGAACTGAGTCAGAGATAAAAACCTGTAAGAGTTTCTTGCAGCATCAAGTTCTGATGACACAGGAGAATTTTTGCCTTCAACACAGTTGGATGCCAAGTCTAGAGTTCTCACAGTTGGCTGAGTGAAGCCATCACAGATTTGGGCTTTTGGGGGGCAAAGTTCCCTAAGGCACAATTTCAGTAACTGAGGCAGCCACCCATAGTGTCCTACCATGAGAGAGTACCAGGAGCTCAACTTGTGCCTATTTATTTCCTACGTTCAGGTGCAGCTAACCCAGCTGGTTAGAAACAAGCTGTTGCAGAGCAGAGCTGAACTTTGTTTTCTTTTTTTACTTAAATTCATGTTAATTGAGTCTTCCCTGCTTTTTTAGCCTCTCTGCAGGGAGCCAAACTGAGGGGGGAAGTTTAGGCTCCCTCCCCATGCCTGTTTCATTGACCCAGTCAGGTTGGACTTAACAAAGAAAGTAAATTTATTTAGCTGAACATGGCACCACAAGCATAGCATGCACTTTATGCCTGAGGCATTGTCAAGTGACAGAAGGGGCCAACAGGGTTTTATCTGGCTTGCTATATAAATCCCTGAACTCTATAAATCCTTTGTCTTCAATCTGCCAGAGCAAACTACTTGCTAGACTTTCTTGTCTCTTTTCTCTTTCTTTCTTTTTGTTCTCACCTCACTCAGGCCTGCCTGCTTAGTTGTAATGCGTCAATTGTTTGCCCAATTCCACCTCAATTGTGGTAAATATTTTCCTGCCTGCTATTCATTCAGACAGGAGGTAGGGAGTGGGTAGAGAATCTGGATCATGGAGCTGAATACTTCCCAATGAAACCCAAAGCCTTTTCCCTGGCACCAAGTTTGCCATGTGCAGTTAACACTTCACTCCACTTGCAGTTTGTGTGATTATTACAAGAATTTTAGAACCAGTCAGGAATGGACTGCCAACTGAAGGCTGAGATTCCAGTAAACACTATTTGCTGCTGCTGCTGCTATTAAATTGCTATCAAGTCAACTTCAACTTATGGAGCCCCTATCAAGGAGAGATCTTCAAGTCACCCTCTCCTCAACTGCCCTGCTCAGGACCCGTAGACTCAGGGCCATGGCTGCCTTGATTGAGTCTATCCATCTGTAATGTAGTCTTCCTCTTTTCCTACTGCTTTCTACCTTACCAAGCCTTATTGTCTTTTGTAATGAGTTATGTCTGCTGATGATATGTGCGAAGTATCAGAGTTTCAGCTTAGTCATCTTGGCTTCTAGGGAGAGTTCAGGCTTGACTTGTTCCAGGACCCATTTATTTATCTATTTAGCAGTCCAAAGTATTTTTAGAAGTCTTTTCCAGTACAAAATCTCAGATGGGTTGTTTCTCCACCTATGAGCTTTCTTCATTGTCCAGCTTTCACAGCCATGCCTACAAACTGTGTTATTGTTAATTATTGCTATTGATAAGAGTAAACAATACTGAGTAGGTGATTAATTTCTTTCAGATTTATTTATTTATTTATTTAGAACAGAGTGGAGAAACTGCAGCCTATGGGCTATGTGTGGCCCATTTTGTGGTCCCCCCAAACACCCCTCCCCAAGTTCCCCAAAACTCTGCGACCCATTTTTGTAATTTTTTTTTCCATCTGGAAATAATGAAACAATAGTCAATGTAGTGGTTTGGCCCCCACTAGTCTCCACAGTTTCACACACTCCCCTCAAAATCACTGGCTCCCATTTTCCTATTAGCTACATGTATAACCTGCCTTTTCTCTTTTTTTAAAATTATTTTTATTAATAAAGTTAGTTCTTTAAAAAATTACAAAAACACTTTGCCAAATATAACATACAGCATAGCGTGGTATATACTTAAAGAAGTTTTTCAATAAGAATATACATTAGACAAGAAAAAAATGAGACATACATGGCTCTCCTCCTCAGCATCATCATAACAACCCTGTGAGGTAGGTCAGGCTGAAAGAAGGAGACCAACTAGCATAAGATCACATAGTAAGTTTCATGGCTCAGTGGGGACTTGAGCCTGGATCTCCAAAGGCTCACCCCAGTTCTCTAATCACTGTACAACAAATGGCATATTTTTCACGTACCTGTCACTGGATGTCTGATGAATAAAGGAAATGGCACAAAGTCCAATTAAGTGTTACAATAAATGGGAGGCTAGCTCAGTCCAGGCTGCCTTGTTTTTGTTGTTACCAGTTCCGTGTGAAATATTATAGTTTGCAATTTTCTACCTTCCTCCAAAGGCCTAAAGCCAATTGTCAGTCCCTACTAATGTGGGTCCACTGAATCAACTGCATCTTCTAAGTGAACCTCTATGTGCCTTTCATTGATTCAGTGAGTTTACTCTAATTGGAGCTAACAACTATAGTTTGAGCAACAAGTTGAGAGCAGTTTACACATGGTTCCTACACAGTCTCCATCCAGAATATATACAGAACCAGGCCTCTTTCAGAGAGTGTTAAGAACGATGCACTGTGATTCAAACCAACATAGAGTTCAGGGGGATTACTCCTCTTGGATACAGCTGCTCAGCTATGCATTAAACTCACCCTTACAAGTTTGCATCCAGAATTGAATCCACTGAAACACACTGCCTCTATTGCATCTTCATCTGGTATATTAGAAGAGGAAGGGTTTATTCTGAAGTTTCCACACTGCTAAACTAATCTTGCCTTCTGTCTCACCTTTGGTCTTCAAGTATTTTAGCTCAGTGAACAAAACCAGTGTGGGACTTGCAAGTGTCTCCACAATGCAAATATTTCTGTTTTATAGATACTGCCAACAGCTGTGGCTTAATGTTAGCAGTATGTCCAACAGATGAGAGATAGCTTGCTCAGTGAAATAAATACTCCCCGTCATAATGCAATTTGGCAACAAAAGACTTTATGTCCAAGCATCAGCTATGCAAACAAAGGGATATTTTTCTTGGGGAGACAGCAAGACAAGTAAGGACATATGGAATTGCTAAATTTAATGCATCACCCCAGGAGGCTCAATGTCTGTACAATTTGTCCACTTTACTTTGAAGTTGAGGAAAGAACAGTCATTGATAAATTGCCCCACTGGGCATAAGATTACATTGCCAAGACATAACTGTTCTACAATTTATAAAAACAAGGGAGGAAGCCCACCAATGTTCTTGAAGAACAGGAAAGGAAAAGCTGGAGCTGAATCATCCAATTGCCTCTGTTTACTAGGGAGTACATTTGCTGTTCTTGGAGTTTCAGTTCCATCTGGAAATTTATATGTCGAATGGGGGTGGATGCATCTCTTTTTCTTTATATTTTTATTAGAAACTTTTCCATACAAACAAAAAAGAAAAGCAAAAAAAGAAAGAAAGAAAGAAAGAAAGAAAGAAAGAAAGAAAGAAAGAAAGAAAGAAAGAAAGAAAGAAAGAAAGAAAGAAAGAACACAAAAAGAAAGAAAAAATACATTGACTTCCAACTTTCCTAATAGCAGTTATACATTTTACTGTATAAACTTCTCCAACTATACAACATTCATGTGCTTAACCAAACCTGTTAGCACAACTTAACCAAACCTGTTAGCACAACCTGCAGCTATTCTTGCTTTTCTGCCAAAAGACAATTGAAGGGGAGTGGATGAATCTTGGCTTTAGGGTACTTACACAGATTTGTTTGAACACAAAGACACCCTTGTTGCTGTGTGCCTTCAAGTCATTTCTGACTGATGGTGACCCTAAGGTGAACTTATCATGGAATTTTCTTGGCAGAATTTGTTGAGGGGAGAGTTGTCCTTGCTTTTCTCTGAGGCTGAGAGAATGTGACTTCCCAAGGTCACCCAGTGGGCTTCCATGGCCAAGTACAGATTCAAACCCCTGTCTCCCAGTGTCCTAGTCCAACATTCAATTCATTACACTGCACTGACCCTCAAAGGCACCCTGCATCATCCTAATACAGAGCACTATTTCACCCACTGTAGGTTGTAAGGTTTCTTATGACCTGTTAAGAATAAACCACATATTGTAGGACTCTTTGTATGTATGTGGAGTGTGATTACTGTATGTATGTAAGTGTTTACATATTTATTTATTTATTTGCTTGCTTGCTTGCTTGCTTGCTTACTTGTTTGCTTGACGTTTTGGCTGATCAGGGATTTTGGCATTCTCTTATGGACCAACCTTTCTAATGTTTTTTGGTACACCTCTAACCTTTGCTTTTAAATCATATAAACAGCATACCTTCCCCCAGTGATGTGTTGTTTTCACCCTGGACATATTGGGGGACATGGTCCAGGGCAGAGTTAGACAAAATGTGGCCTTCCACCCCTCCAGATATCCTAACTGTCTTTTTTCTAGCACAGAATCTTACAGGAATAGAGAATTATCTTTTAGATTGGTTCTGGGGGCCTTGCACTGATAAACAAAAAAATGGTTGTTTTTCAAAATCAGAAGTGAATCTCTGGACACTTCTGATTTATTTTTGGAAGCCTGTACAGTCTGTCAGTCTGTACAACTCCCAGAGCAGAAAATAGGCCCTCAGGTCTACTTCCATCATTCCCTCATGTTCCCCACAGGAAGCTGGGACTGACATTCCAAAGGGAGAAATCCATAAATAGCCCAGGAAAATGCTTGATATGGGGCAGGAATACTCACAGATATGCAGATTCCACATTTGATCGCTACATCAAATGATGACTTACTTGTTTGAATCAGCCAACCAAGATCAGACTCCATTTGTAGCATGGTTGGATAATGAGCTCTTCAAAAAAAATTGTTTCTTCATATTTATGCTGCTGTTTCACTGTTTTTTTTCCTGTTTACATTTATTAGGTTTTTATTGTTACCAGTTTTACTGCATTGTCAGGAAACACTGGAGACCAAAAAAAAGGGCACCTTCTTTAGAAGTAAGTACATGAAAATAAACACCACAGGCATATCACCTTGTCTCACAGAGACAATGTTTTTCAAAGTAGTCTGTTCATTCTACTTTAGGATCTGTATGTAAAGTATTCTGGGCTCTCTGAAGTAAATACAAGGTTCTCATGCAATAGACACATAAACTGAAAGACATTTTTCAGCTTTACTTCCCAGAGGCTCCAAGCCAGTATGAAATTTCTAGAAGTTATAGCCCTCAAAAAACTTGTTCTTCTTTTGCACCTTCCAACTTGAAGCACAAAGCATCTACCAACAGCAGGCAGAGGTCCATGCCACAAAGAGCATAGGCTAAGTCAGGCAGGGCCGTACCATGGACAGCTCAGAGTGCAAACTCACAAGCAATAACTCCTGCTTCAACAAAGGAGTCCACATGTAAGTCTCCAGACTTTTTGGAAACGAAGGACAGCCCTTGAGAGCAGGGAAGCAATGGAGCACTTATTTCCTTCTTTCTGCTCAAGACTTCTCCCCACCGAAGTGAACCACGACAAGATGAGTTCAGTTAACCTGGTAACCAAATACAGGTACATGCTGACTAGCCTGATGCACCCTGAGTCTGGGTCAGGCTGTATAAGGAACTAGTGGCCTTGATTCAACTGGAGATTCTAGCAGTAAATGCTTTGCTTGACACACTGCTGTGGAAACTCATCACATTGCTCATTGGTCTGCTTTGGCATCACCACTATAGATTCGCTTGGGACAATAGTTACAGCTACCAGCTCAGAAGGGGCCAGTGACCCTGTATGACAAATGAGGTGTCCCTTGGTCATATAAACTAACTGAAATCTCACCCTGCTCTTTAGTCTGACCCATCTGCCCCCCGCCACTTTCAGAACTCCCTGCCAGGTACCAGGAATTGCCCAAAACTCTTTACTGCCTGAGATGCAGCAGCAGTGAATGCACACTCCCTTTCCTAAGTCAAGGTGCAACACAGGTCAGCCACTGTTTTGACATTTGAAATTGAAAATCTTAAAAATAAGTCTCTCTCCCTCTTCCTAGCAGAAAAAAATGCAGTAACAATAAATCAGATACTTAACCATTTACTGCTCTTTCATCACATCCAAAATTGTCTGTCCAAAGCATCTGCTTCACTCTGCCTAATGATAGAGAGGGTGCTGCTTCCTGCCCCATGCAAAGTATCTTTCTGGCAATGGTTGAGATCCTGACAGGTTCCCCAGAGAACTGTTGCATCTTCAACCAAGGAGGTCTGTCAAGAGGCTCACTCATCCCTTCACTTGCTTTTTCCTCAGCTGGCTCCCCACACAGAAAAGTATCAGCATAGCATCAACAGCTTTTGCACTTTCAGAGCAGCTGTGAAACAACACAGCACTGAGAGTGCCACACTGGAGTTTAGGTAAGAGCTAGACTCATTCCCTCACTCCCCAGCCAGACTTTTCACACATGCTAGCTCTGTGAATGCGTGTGTGTCTATTGGAAAGGATATGTAGGCCAAAGGATTCAAATGAGGCAGAATATGAATGTTTAGTTGCCTAAATATCTTTCTGGTGTGTGTGTGCGTGTGCGTGTGCGTGTGTGTGTGTGTGTGTGTGTTTCTGTTTCTCATAGGTTATCCTGGAAGACAAATCACTGCAGGGAGGAAATGAAGTGGGGAAAGCTTTTCTGCTGTTAACAATATTCTGTGTAACTTTTCATTGTTACCAGGAATACAGGAATAATAGAACAGGTACTGCCTCGTAGATCTGCTCTGTGAATTATGAAGATAGTTACTTGTTTGGAGTACTCAGAATGTAGCAGCCATTTTAACTGGCTGCAGCAAGAGGAGGAGAGAAGTAGGGCCACTCTCTTGACTCACCTGAGAGACCTGGCAAACAACACACACTGAGCCAGCTGTGTATTTCTGCCCAGCCTTCCTCTCTCCTCCCATTCAACCTTTTCTCTTTGCTGCTGCCTCCCTCTCCCCCTTTCCCATGCTTGCCTCTAACCGCTCTTACCAGAGGCAGTGCAAGTGACGCAAGGATTTTTGGGAGCATCTTCCCTTGAGTGTCACAGTCTGAAGAAGAGGCATCTCCAGAACTAGGCATCTGTGGGCTGGGTGGCCCCGGAGAATGCCTGCATTACCACTACTTTGCTGCAACAGCAACAAATATACTATACAATACTATATAAAACTTCCTATAGCCCCATGTTCCTCTTGCTGCCATTTCCTGAACTTTTGCTTCCTCAGAGGAAGACATAAGCTAGGCACAGCAGAAGCACAAGGAGTGGCACTACATGGCCAGCTGAGCAGGAAATAGCAGCAGGAGGAGCATAGGGCTATAGTAACCAGTGAGAAACAACTAATTACTTTTAATTGATTCCTCCTCCAATAACTAGGTTATATGATGGCTATAACTTAACATCACTCTTTTTGCATTGAAATGTGTCTTTTTAGGTACTTTTGTAATTATGGGAACGTGGCTCCATTGAACAGCAGAGAAGGGACATCATGTGGTTAAGTGCTGTCTCATGCTGGGATGCATGATGTTGTATATTCAGGGTTTTTTTAAGTAACTAAAAGTAACTAAAGTAAATTTAAAGTAACTAAAAGTAACATTTTAATTCATTTTATGAAATGGGAAAGCAAAAAGTACTTTTTAAAAATTGTAACTGTAACGACAACTCATTACGTTTTTAAAAGACCTTTGAATTCTAAATGTAACTAACAGCCGTGTAATATAACTTTCCAAGTTGTGCCCCAAAGCGTTGCTTGCTTAACATCTATTCCAACTGTTGTGAGGGATGCTTCATAAACATGTTGTTAGTCTGAGTTAGAAGTGCAGCCAGTGATCTCTGTTTAGCTCCTCACCAGGGAGCTAAAGATATTTAAGGAATAGCTTGTTTAGAATTGCTTAGGAAAGCAGAAACAAAACACTAAATGCTTGGAAAACTTTTTCCTCCCAACACTTGAAAGCTAGGATGTAGGTGCACCTTGCTTCAGTGAATGCTTATATATGAGACAGTATGTGTCCATGAATGTTAACAATACGCAACCTGCCATTTCCCAAGCTAGCAAGACTCAGTTCGATCTGTCCCTAACACACACTGTAGGACAACTATGTCTTCCAAGTATGCTTGCCTGCAGGATTAGGCCAAGCAATTTTGCTGCTTGAGACAGAACAGCAAATGGCGTCCCCTTCCCCTAAACACACACACACTCCCAAAGTCAAGGTACATAGCATCCAAGACAGCAAAGTTATTTTAGCACCTGGGGCAAAAAATGCCACAACATCTCTCTCTCACAGTCCTGGCAAGAAAGAAAAAATAACAGTAACAAACTAAACAGCTAACAGTTTGCTGCCCTCTCATGACAGCCAAATTCTCTTGCTTATCAGTAGGGCCGGACCTGCTCCTTTTAGCAAAAACAACAGATACTCTCAGATGGCAAGCCATTTCAGACCACACAAAGACAGTAGGTGAAGCAGAACCTTTTGTAATGTGTAATTACATGTGTGAATGCTTGGGGGGGTGAGAGAAAGAGAGATGGGGAGAAGAAAAATTTAGGCAGTGAACCCTGATATTGGGAATGGGATGTGGTAAGCACGTGCCTACCTACCGTAATCTGTGGAACTCTGGAGTGTTTGGTACTGTAATCCAGACAAATGGAGCAGCAAGGTTGTCATCTTTAACATTACTATCTGTGAATCATGGAGCAAGGAGTTTAACAGCAGAGTGATGAGCTGAAACAATATTATTTAAAACTTTTTGAAATACATCACTCAACATTCTGAATTGAGCATTTTGTAGAAAAGGTGTTAGCATTCACATACCTGAACATGCACACACACACACACTTCCATTGTTTTCCCCAGTGGACAAGGGGAATGGGGTAGTGGGAATGGCAATAAAATACAGATGAAATGAAATTGCTTCTCCCTAATCCTCACCTCCCCTTCTCCAAGCCTTTTACATTTTGCCATTTGGGGCTCTGGCCCTTTGTGACTCTGGAGTAAACCTGCATAGGCTCTGGTTGCAAAATGTCTTTAGAAGCTGTTTCAAGGCTACCACCTCCCCAGGGGTCCACTGACTGGCACAATCAAGCAGTCTCTGCCTTTCCCTTCTGTCTCTTCTCTGCCCTCTTTCCACCTAGGAGAGCAGGTGCCCCACCGAGCAGTAGGGAGCTCCTTGCTGGGCAAACTGTAATTATGATCAGTGGGAGATACAAAGTTGGCTACCTTCCCAGGGGTCTCTTATGCCATCCCTATGCACATGGCCACCAACCCCCTTCTCTCCTTTTCTCATCCCCAGTTGCTTTGGCTGCAGTATTGACTGAGTAAGCAGAAGTGCTAATTACTTCCTCCACGAGGAAAGAACGGTATAGGATACAAGCCAAGTGGGACACAGCGAGGCAGCGAAGAGGCTTATGTAAACCACAGAAGTGATATGCATCTCCTTCGTGAGAAAAGAGGAAACAAAGATCTCTTTGCAGTTATATTTTCACTGTCAAATGTAAGAACCAACTTCCAGCTAGACAAACACCTTCATCAGCTCTGTTGAATCCCAGTTCTTCATGAGAACAAATTTCTACCTCTTAAGTTACTGAGGAAGGTTTAAATAGGGAGGGAAAACTGTTTCTTCAAAAGCCCTCAAGATCAGAGGGTATCTGGAACTATATGGTCTTAAAGCAGTCTCTAAAAACCTCCTAAGGAAAAATGACCCCAGGTTCTTCCCCTGCTGTCTAGAAGTCTTAGTAGACCACAGTCTGAACATGAGTCAACAGTGTGACACAGCAGCTAAAAAAGCCAATATTATTCTAGGGTGCATCAATAGGAGTATAGTGTCGAGATCAAGGGAGGTAATAATACCATTCTATTCTGCTTTGGTTAGACTTCACCTGGAATACTGTTCCAGTTCTGGGCACCACCATTCAAGAAGGATACTGACAAACTGGAATGTGTCCAGAGGAGGGCAACCAAAATGGTGAAGGGTCCAGAAACCATGTCCTATGCAGAGCGGCTTAGGGAGCTGGGTATGTTTAGTCTGATGAAAAGAAGGTTAAGAGGTGACATGATAGCCCTATTTAAATATTTGAACAGATGTCATGTTGAAGATGGAGCAAGCTTGTTTTCTGCTGCTCCAGAGACTAGGAAACAGAGCAATGGATTAAAACTACAGGAGAAGAGATTTCACCTAAACATCAGGAAGAACTTCCTGACAGTCAGAGCTATTCAACAGTGGAATATGCTGCCTTGGAGTGTGGTGGAGTCTCTTTCTTTGGAGGTTTTTAAACAGAGGCTGGATGGCCATCTGTTGGGAATGCTTTGAGGAGTGTTTCTGCATGGCAGGGGGCTGGACTCAATGGCCATTGTGGTCTCTTCAAACTCTATGATTCTATCTATGAACCATCCAGCAACAGAGCTTGGAGTGCGTGGAGGGGGAAGCAGGAGGGGGAGGGACCATGGCAGGGATGTGGCTGTGAGCTGGGATGCCCCAAAAACATTGCCGCTGGGGCAAACCATCCCCATCGCCCCCCACAAACGCTACGTGACTGGAACCGTCAATACCTCATTGCTTCAGCCCCACCCACTTCCTCTGCACACACAACGGATATGCACACAGAGACTGTCTCAAGGCATAGAGTATCCAAGGCTGGTCAAACCATTTCGACAGCTGAGGCACCATATTTCACATGTATCTCTCCCTCTCCTAGGCAATGAAAGTAATATTAATTAAACAGCTTCCAGTTTATGTCCTTTCATATCTCCCCAGATCAGCTTCCTGAGGCAAATGCCTCCTTCTTCTTAATAGTCAGGCCAGTCTGAGTGGGGCATATAACAAAATATTGCAATGACAAAGGGTGAGGGATACTTGAGCACTCCTTTGCTCTCTCACCCATAAGATTTATAACCCCTCACTTTCTTCATACTTGACATTTGCTTTTGCAGATCCACTCACGGCTTTTTGCCTGTGTTTCTTGGCAGATGTGCCCTTCCTCCTTCATTTTCTGAACTTTATCTTCTTACTCCACACCCACTGAGGCAACACCAGCTTTCTTCTTCTCCCATTTGTGCCACAAGATCTGACACCAGACAACAGAGGTCTTGCTGGTCTTTCACAGCAGGTTAGATTTAACACATTGACATTAAAGGTCACTTTTGGGGAGCTTATTATACACAAATGGCTGGAAAAAAAATCTGGACACTACTTGTTTCTCTTTCTCTTTTTTCTAACCACCAGGCACTCTCCTGGGTGCTGCCTCTGCTGCTGAAGTTTCTATTCTCCCCTGGAGCCTCAGACAATGCTTTTAAGAAAAGCAGGCTTGGTTGATCATTGCATTGATTTTTCTGTTTCTAACCTTTGGAAGGCTGGGGTTTAAATATGTGGTAAACATAGTTGTGTTACCAGCATTTGTTGAAAGTAGAAGAAAACCAAACAGTTCCCCCCAGCAAGAGAGCCTAAAGTTATGAGATGGAGGCTTAGAAAGTTAGAGCCCAAGGAGGAGGGTGGGAAACTTGCAGCCCTCCAGATGTTGCTGGATTGCACCTTCCATGAACTTTCCTAATTGGGTATGCTGGCAAGGGCTGATCTGAAGGGCAACATGTTCCCCACCCTTGCTAGAGAGCACGAGAGGAGGACCTTTAGCCCTAGGGTCCAGTCTGGCCCTCTGGGATTCCCCCAAATGACTGCTTTCCCTTTCTCATGACAATATCCATTTGGTAGTTTCCCAAGTTTTACATGTGTCCTGGCTCACCCCCACCCCCACCACTCATTGTAATAGGTTGAAATGCATTTTCACACTAGACAATTATAGTGCTATTCTTCTACTTCAACTGTCATGGCCACATCCTATGGAATCCTAGGGCTAGTAGTTTGGGGAGGCACCAGAGGAACTCTCTGGCTGAGGAGTCTAAATGTCCCTCCCTAAACAGTAGATCCCAAGATTCCCCTCGAGTTGTCATGGCAGTTAAAGAGTAAGCATAGTGCTATGACTGTGCAGTGTGAAAGGGCCCTTAGCTACTACCCATAAAGGCTTTATGTTGAAATATGGATTTGCTCCTTGAGCTAAAGAGGTTCCTTTTCTTTCTCATAGACTCATAAAGCCAAGCCAGGAGGGACAAGATAGGGATTGCAATGACTTGTCCTAGTGACCTTCCAAGGAATTTCATAGTGCCTGCCAATCTTCTAGCAAAAATCTGTTTCTTCAGTGGTGGTATCTTTTTCTCTTTTGATGCAAGTTGGTGGACATACTATTTATTTTAAAAAATGAACAACATCATGTTCTTGCTTCCCCATCCCCACCCCATCAAATATTAAACAGGATGTTGAGACTGAAAATAGTTTTATGAGTTCAATCATGACTTGAATGTGGCCTTCCAAGTACCAATTTAATCCAAACCAGACAGAGGTACAGCTGGCTAGGAGAAAAGCTAATCTAAGGATTAGGAATTCAGACATTTCTGGATGGAGTGTCATCTCTCCTTAAAGACTGGTCTCAAAGACTGGGAATACATCTAGGAACAATCATTATTGTTCCTAGATGGCCAAGCAGTGTCTGTGTCTGGGGCAAAATCTGACACAGCTTCAGATAAAGATGATGTGCCCTTCACTGTAAAAATCAGATGTGTGGCCATGGCAACACATGTCTTGATTATATCAAAATTGGATTGTTGTGATACAATCCATGTAGGGCTGGCTTTGGAAAGGGTCTAGGCTCTACTGGTGAAAAATGCAATACTTCGTGCAGAGCATACTACTCCAGCTTTGCATAGTCTGTATCTGGTTCCAGTTTGCCTCCAGGCAGCATTTTGTTGTAGAAGGTCTTTACCTACAGAGCCCTAAATGGTTTGGGTCCAGGATATCTGAAAGACTACAACTTGGAAATGTTATGTTTTTGGACAGCAGCTCCCAGAACTGGGCTGGGGGATTCTAGATCCTGTAGTCCAAAAAGAACCTTGTTGAAGCTCTGTAAAAGATCTTTTTTGCCCTTATGAATGTGTTTGTACTTTAAGAATTGTTTCTTCTATTACATGTCCCACCAGTAACAGAGGTTAGGTGAGTGAAAACTTAGAACAGGATATTTGCAACCGTTGCTGTCAAATTCTGGAACTCTTCCCCATGCCAAACCCCATGTCTTTGCGTAATTTCTGGAAGACCATGAAATGTATATTTCTGTTCTGTGAGCTCCATGAATGATTTTAAATATAATTCTGCTCTCTGATTTTAAAGATGATTTCTCTCTTGTTTGCACTTGGTTTAATTTATTTCAATATGTTTCAGTTATTACATTTATTATAGTACTGTTTTGGCCAAGAGAAGTCCTCTCTTGGCCAAAAGACAACTCATAAATATTTGTCGAGTAGAAAAATTAATAAAATAGTAGTGATTACCTGTTCTTGTTGTTGTTGCTGCTGTTTGTCTTCAAGTAATTTCTGACTTATGATGACCCTAAAGTGAACCTATCATGGGGTTTGATTGACAACTTTTCTCAGAAGGGCTTTACCTCTGCATTTCTCTGAGACTGTGAGAATGTAACTTGCCCAACGTCACCCAGTGGGTTCCCATGGCCAAGCAGGGAGTTGAACCCTGATCTCCACAGTTATAGTTCAAGGCTCAATCCACTACACCTCACTGGCTTGGTGATTACCTACATCAGCCTAAATGCCTTGGGTTTGAAATATCTGGACCACCTCCTAGGCCATTTCCACACGAGACTGTTATAGCGCTATCATTCCATTTGCAACATCCTATGGAAGCTTGGGGTTTGCAGTTTCGGGAGGGGCCGGCCAGCCTGCCAACTGCAAACCCCAGGATTCCATAGGATGTTGCAAGTGGAATCATAGTGCTATAATAGTCTAGTGCAGAAATGGCCCTTGGCATGGAATATCAGGACGCCATACAATAAAATCAGCTCAAACAGTTTAAAACAATTAAAATAATTGAAACAGACTAGAAGCATGTTAAATAATTCAACAAGTTAAAAATAGGGCAATTAAACAGATTTAGAACATTCCCTTTCAGATTACACAATTACAGTGCTTTGATTCCACTTTAACTGCCATGGCAAGAACCTATGGAGGTCTGGGGTTTGCAGTTGGGAGGGAGGAAGTTAGAATTTTCTAGAGTTCTCATGCCTCCCCAAACTATGAACCCCAGGATTCTATAGGATGCGGCCACTGCAGCTGAAAAGTAAGCACACCACTGCAATTGTGTAGTATGAAAGTGAAACTAGTGAGGTTCCAAAGGCTTTGGTAAAACAAAATAAGACCGTGTTTTTTATTTGTGCTTGAATAACATCAGTTTCTGGTTTCTAGGGAATGGTATTCTATAACCAGGGCATCACATCAGAGAAGTCTCCCTCCCTGACTACCCACAGTGATTTATGGGACAGAGAGGTGGGTCTATCCAATAGTCCTTAATGGCACTGTCCTCTTTTTCAGCTAGCTGTGTGCCTGCCTCTTCCCATGTGAATTTTCCCAATGAATACATCCAACATCTGATGCCCTGTTTCATATGAAATCCCCTTTATAGACATGGTTATTGGTGCAGATATAAGAGACGCAGCATCTTGACTCCATTCGGTATGGCTCTTGTGTTATTTTTACATCCACTGACAACACAGCCCTAAGCGCATGTACTTTTCAGTAAGCTCCACTGAGCCCAGTGGGTCTTATATCCATATAAGCATGCTTTACCCTGGAATTCTATACCCACTTTCTTTAGTGTAAAACCCACTCAACGGGACATACTTCTGACTCAACATGTATAGGATTCAATTGTGAGACTACTTTATTTTGCCAGGTATTTTTTCTATGCTGAATTCTCCCTGCTGTGTTGTTTTCTTTGATTGATTGTTTAACATGTTGACAATTTCTACATTTTCACTGTAAGCCACTTTGCCTTCGTAAAGAAAACTGAAAAATGGGATATAAATCTTTTCAATCAATCAGTCAACCATGGAGATAGCCATGGTGCCGAGATTGGGTTTCACATGCTGCTCTCACCTGTAGAAATGAGCTCAGGAAGAGCTGACATCAACCATGCTCAAATTGGGCCAAGGCCCCATCTGAGGCCATTTTGCTGCCAAGCAAATGTCCCAGGGTCAGGCTTTTGTTAGCACAGTGGGCATCTTCTCTTTCCAATAGGAGGCACCAGCCATACTCACAGTAGACTGCCACTGGAGCATTTGGTACCCAGCAAAATGGCCTCAGATGAGGATCTGTCTACTGCAAGCATGGCTGAAACCTGTTTTTCCTTATCTAAACTCTATACACACCTGAGAGAATAGTACATGAGGCAGGCCAGTCTCAGATCTTATGGGATCCTGGAGCTCTCATGAAAGGTCCTCCTAGGCTTTATAAAGGCCTGTGTACCAGTCAGTTTTGGACTGGCTGGACAACTAAGAGGGTTGTCCCATATTGGTATTTGAAGTACCTGGCAACCCGATGCCCAGTGTAAATCTGCATGGCACTGGGGTTGAATGTACAGGATTCCTTCATACACCATACACAGTATTTAGAAGTCTGAGGGAAATGACTTGACTATAAGGAGAGCTGACCTGGAAGGGGAAGGCATCTTTGCTATGGTTCTGTTTCCCTGGGGTCAAGCTGACACCCAGGGCTTTCCCAGGAAGGAAGCAAAATCCACCATGATGTTAGACAGTAGAACAAGTCTGTTTTGCCATATGAAGCAGACAGCGAGGGAAACCTCAACCCCAATTTCATTTTAGTCATTCTCAGCCTGTAGGCTTTTATTTTATTACTCTTGTGGTAGCAAAGGTTAATTTATTGATCAGAGGAGACCATGTTGTTCCCGTAATTAAAATTAACTCTTCCCTCCGTGTAGAGTGAATGGACAGATGGCAAAGAGGTAGGAAGGAAATGCATAAAAATGAGGACTGGAGGGGGAAAATGGGCAAGACATGCTCATTTTTATAAAGCACATAAAAATATTCTTCAGGCTGTTCAAAAGGGGATTAGAGGTTGGAGATTAAGGTTCATACTTTACAAGCCCCTGACAGTAAGATCAAGAGACTGCTGGGTTCTGGGTCATGGAATCTCCATGGTGGATCTTATTCTGAGGTGCTACATGTCTCTGACCTAAATCCCATACTCTACTTCCATTCTGCTGATCTGCTTACCAAAGAAAGCTAAGTGGCCTCACTAGTTTAAAGACAGTGGAGATACATAAAGACACTACTGTGGCAAAGGGTGGGAGTCAGAAAAGTCTGCCTGCACTATGTGGTATTAGGTCATTTAATTTCTAGCCCACCTTTCTACTAAGAAAAAGTGTTCGGGATTACTAGCAACATTGTTAAAAACAAACGGAACATTAAAATCATCACTACAAAACAATTTGGACAGTACAACAAATAAAGTTAAGATACATCGTAAGAACAATGGAGAAGACATAGGAAGCTTCTCAGTGAAGTGTTCAGCCACCATATCACTCTTCAGCCATTGTTAGGGACTGGGCCAATTTCTGCTATCAGCGCAGTTGTGCCTTCAGACATAGGCCATTTCCGCACTAGCCTGTTATAGTGCTATTATTCCACTTTCAACGTCCTATGGAATCCTGGCCTCTCAAAAGCTCCTCCCTAAACTGCAAACCCCAGGATTCCATAGGATGTTGAAAATGGAATAATAGCACTATAACAGGCTAGTGTGGAAATGTCCATAGTGCTATGTCTTTTTTTTAAAAAAAAACTATAGCACTGAATAGGAGCCACTCTTTTATGTGGGAGAAGGTAAGGATGTAATCCAAAGCACTGGAGTACTAAAACCAAACCAGGCTACTTTTCTCTTTGTCTTTGCCACAATGAATCCTCCCATACAATTCAGTGGGAGTGGATGGGAACGGGAGCATCCTCGTTTACATAGCCTCTCCCTCCTTTATTTGCTTAGCACCTGTTTCTTGGGCACACAAGAGTAAGGCACAAGCAGAAATCACAGCTGGTTGTCAGTTAAGATCTTCCTGAATTCCTGGAGGGGGTCAAGAGGCAAGCCATGCATTTTACAGGTAAATAAAATGTATCCCAATTACCATAATGTACATGGCTTTCCTCACATATAAATACATTTTAAAACCAGGATCAATTTTCAGAAGAGAATCTCGCAGGCAGAATAGGCAGCAACAGCTGTCCTAGATCAGGATGTTTTGCTGAACACAAATGGTTCCATCATCACTAAAGCTGCATTCAAAATGTGACATTCATTCCTGCCATTCTATCCTTCACCTAGGCACGTGCTTTCACCCCGCAACATGACATGACCATTATACCATCAAAATGCTTTTATACCTTTATTGGTCAGCCAATATCTGCATATTAAACTATATTGAAATGAGTGGAAAGTGCTTGTAAAACATCCTCTTTCATAAACCAAGGAGAATTTTGGGCAGATTCTAGCCCACGGACTCAACTGGTCCCTTCTTCTTCTCAAAAAGTGGTACAGAGCTTATTGTTACAGGATTGATGGCCACATGAGAGATCACTTGTAAGGAACCTGCAGCATAGGGCAAGTGGAGAAGGAGGTGCCACTGAATAAGAAAAAGCTGGCTTTAGAGCAAACCAGGCTGATGAGTGGTGAAGAAAATGCTGCCCTTTTATCTCACCACATTCAAAGGTATCTCTTTTGAAGCTTCTTTCCCACAGACAGTCCATGGTCTGGGAGAGGGGCGCACATTGTCCTATCCTTCAGGAATGAGCCCTTCTTCTACCTACATGTATTGCCCTTTACATCTCCAAAAGTCATTTTTCTCTTCCACCTAGCTGTTCCAAAAGAAATCTTCTCAGCTCAGTTTGGAGAATGACACTGTTTGGGAAAGAATGAGACTGCCATGAGCAGTGGGCTCCAAAGTCTAAGTTCATTGGAAGATTCAGATTCCAGAGGAAAAGTGGAAACAAACTGTGACACTGATGAGGAAGAGGCTCCAGACATGGCATTTGATGGAAGAACGTCACTGCAAACAGGTCTGGGTGCTCTCCAGTCCTCTTCCTCTTTTTCTCTGTCTTATTCAGTGGAAGAATAGGAAAGAGTTCCTTTCTGGCTGGGATTGAGGTCCTTACAGGCAGGAAGGATCCACAGCTACTTCTCCCTCTTGGCAAGTTTGAAGTGCCACTGGGAGGGCAAAGGGAAGATGCAAAAATGAGGAGGTGAACTGGCACATCTGAGGCAGAATTGAGGAGGAGGAAAGAAAAAGAAGAAGCAGGGTATCCCACTGAAGCTGCCCCTGCCATTAGGCAGAGGGAGGCAGTTGTCCCAAGAAGCAGATTTTGGATGTTTCTGGAATGGATAACAATTTACGAATTGCTATCTCTCATAATTGCATTTTTGCTGCCAAGTAGGGAGAAAGACAATGGTGATATTTTCTGTCTCTGCTGTCAAATATGACTGGGCAAGGATACTGTACACCTTGACTTTGGGGGGCAAAGGGTGATGTTTGTTGTTCTGCTCCTTGGACAAGTCCTTAATTCGGCAGCATCTTTTTCACAAATAAGATCCACAGGACCAAAATTTCACCCACAAAGCCTGAACTGAAAGGATTTCTGCCTTTCTGCAAAAGCCCACGGTTCAAGAGCAAAAGTCAGCTCAGTGGCAAGAATTTAAGACATACTCCGAAGGCACTAAAAAGATCACTTCATAAAGGAGAGGGAAACCAAGGCTGGCCGGCGTCTGTTGTTATTTGCAGCCGCAGCAAGGGCTGGAGGATGGCCTGCAATGCCACCTGGTGGCAAGTCTCTGAACTACCATACCCTTTGAGGAGCCATTTGCGTCACTTCAGGTGTGTGTTGCTGAAAGTGAAATCCATCTGCTGTTCACATTGACCCCTCTCAAAAGAAGTATTTGGCAGAAGACTCTGCCCTCTGTAGCAATCTGGGTTGCTCTAACCCAGCCTCACCACTGTCACCCGTTAACAGCTGAATCAAGTGGCTGGCGGGTAGAATTTAAGAATCTGGGTTCAGTTTGGCTCCTGTTAGGAAAGAGATTCCTTTGACCTGACAAGATGTGCAAAGAACACCAAAAGAAAGAGAGATGGGCTTGATACCATCAAAAAGGCAACAGTAGAGCTGTGGCCCTTTGGATGCTTTGGTAGTGCAATTCCCATCATCACTTGGCAGTGCCAATGCTGTCTAGTACTGATGGGAGTTGTTGACCAAAAACATCTGGAGGCAAAAGGCTCTCCCCATCTGCGGAGCTGCTGGCACCCTATGTGACTGTGGCTAAGCACAATCACAACCCCTTGAAGCTAACACTTCTTGAACATGTGCTTTTGGCTTTTCTGTTTTAGTGGGAAATTAGGTGGCTCCAGGTCAAGATTGTTCCAGATGAGCTGCACTGGAAGAGAAAAAGCCATATACAGAGCGTGAACTGCTCCTTGCTTACAATCTGGAATAGGAGGCATCATCTTTGTGGGATTCCATTGTTCTTACGTGCTATACAGCAACAATATATTTTTTAAAATTGATACCACACCTTCCTCCAGTGCATAAGAGTCCTAGTATGTAAGTGTTTCTGTAAGATCACACCATTAATTTCCATTCTAATCCCTTGTCTCCAGGGTAAAATATGTGCATATTTTTTTCCCACAGCACATTTGCCAGCTTTCCAATGGCACATTTTGGGCAAAATACTGCATTATATGACTGAAGCATAACAGCACAGCCATGCAATTTTTCTGCTGAGCTACTCCTTGCAGAAGGCAGCTTCCTAGTACCAGAACACACCCCTACAGCCATTTAGTGGGCAGGGGACAGCAAAAGGAACCTGGACAGTGCCAGCTTGGAGAAGAAGACAGATGTCACCTTCTCAGATCTCCAGCAGGTACACTAATATATGCTGGAATTTTGCCAGAGATGTCTTTTCTCTTGCTGCAAAAAATACAGCTGGGTGCTATTTAGGCACTGCTCCCTTCCCCCAGCCGCCCGTAGTGGCTACAGGGGCACATTCTGGGACTGGTAAGTTGCTTCCAGGGGCAATTTTACAAGAAGGTAGTGAATATCTCCTTCTGGAACATCCCCAGAATGACATATTGTGGTACAGTATAACCCCAGATTATGCCACCAACAGGATTTTGGCCTTTGTATCAGCTACACACTTTTTTTAATAAAAATTCTGCTGTACCTCCTGCAACTAGTTCTCAAGCTTGCTGATCTCGACCCGCCTCCACTTTTTGTTGTGGTGAACAGGATCCCAGATGTACCAGAGTGCAAGTAGGGAAAGGGGGAAAACAACTGAACTAGAGAAGGAACCAGTAGAAGGCAGAGGTAGCTGATGTTTGCCAGGACTTGTAGGGCAATGTGGCCACTGGGAGATGATGCCAATGAAGCCTTTTGCTCAAGACAATCCTCTTGTACTTGAGGAGAAGAGATGAATGCTTTGTGGCTGTAAGGCCATTTATGCACTAGACTGTTATAGTGCTATTATTCCACTTTCAACATCCTATGGAATCCTGGGATTTGCAGTTTTGAGAGGGGTCTCAAAGGTCCCTCTCTAAACTGCAAACCTCAGGCTTCCATAGGATGTTGAAAGTGGAATAATAGCACCATAATGGTCTAGTATGGATATGGCCTAAGTCTTTGTTTTTTTATATAAATAATCTTTATTGATTTAATACATGCAAAAAAGAAAAAGAAAATTGACAAAGTAGGAAAAAAAGAGAAAAAAAAAGAAATTAGCCAAAATAACAGTTACAATAACACAATAACACAGTTACAATACAATAACACAGATCAAAATAGTGTATCGTAATAACAGTTGTACAAACCAAAAAAAGAGAGTCAGAAAAAGGAGAGTATTAACATGTACTAATTAAGTTCCTTCCTGACTTCTTCATCAGTTGGTTTTACTCCATTTCTATTTCCACACCTCTTCCTATTATAAATCTTAATTATATTATATTAATACAAATACTTGTAAAGTAAACACTATAGCTATATCACTTGCCACATTATCCCCTAATATCAATCTTATTTCTTACAGATCAGATCCACTAATTGATAAGTCCCCGTTTTTATTTCTTACATGGTCCATGAAAGGTTTCCATGTTTTCAGAAATGGTTCTATTGAATTCTTCAATAATGTTGTTAATTTATCCATTTCAGATAATTCCATTACTTTATTTAGCCATTCCCTCACTTTTGGAGTTCCTTTATTTTTCCAGTGTTTTGCATGTACAATCCTAGCTGCTGTCACCATATATCTTATCAAATTTTTATGTTGTCTTTCCCTAATATCTGTCCTATCTATCATGTTAAGAAGAAAGAGTTCTGGTCTAAATACAATTTCCATACTTAAGACCTTTTGAATATATTTACAAATTGTTAACCAAAATTTCTTTGCTTTTCGACATTGCCACTACATATGATAGTAGAAGCCCTCGTGGTGTTTACATTTCCAACATCTATTATTCTTTTTTCCATATATTTTAGCCAATTTACCTGGGGTTAAGTGCCATTTGTATATCATTTTATAAAGATTTTCTTTAAGATCATTACACCTAGTAAATTTCAGTCCTTTCCCCCAAATTTCCCCCACTGGTCTAATTCTATAGTATGTCCTACACGTTGGGCCCAATATATCATACTCTTTGTTATTTGCTCCTCCTCTGTATTCATTTTTAACAGTAATTTATATACTTTGGAGATTAAATGAGATTCTTCTATGTATAACAATTTTTTCAAATTCATTTTTAATATTTCTAAAACCATAAGTTTTTCTATCTTCTTTAAATTTGTCTCTTAATTGGTAATATATTAACCATTGTACTTTATGCCTTTGTGTCTCTAAACTTTGCATGTCTTTGATATTCCAGCTGTCTCCATTCTCCTTTAACATATCACTATACCTTAACCAAGTTTCTAGACAACCCATTTCCCTTCTGTAAAATGCCTCTTGTGGTGATAGCCATCCTGGAATTTTGGATCTGAATCTGTTTTGATATTTCTTCCAAATTTTGAAAATTGATCTTTTCACTATATGATTCTTAAATCCCGCATTTACTTTTACTTTTCTGTACCACAAATAAGCATGCCAGCCAAATTTTAATTTATGGCCTTCTAATTCTAATAATCTCTTATCTTCTAGCATAATCCATTCTTTAAGCCAGGCTAGACATGTGGCCTCAAAATAAATTTTTGAATCTGGGACTCCAAACCCTCCTCATTCTTTGGCATCTATTAAAATTTTCCATTTTATCCAAGGTTTCCTTCCTGCCCATAAAATTTTTGAAATTTCTTTTTGCCATTTTGCGAAGGGGTTTTTAGAGAAGATAATTGGAATTATCTGAAACGAGTACATTAATTTGAGTAGGACCATCATTTTAATTATTGATATTCTCCCTAACAGGAAGACATTAATTTTTTGCCACTTCTTAAGGTCATTCTTTATGCACTCCCAGGTTTTTACATAATTGTTTTCAAACAATTGTTGATTCTTTGTTGTTAATTCTATCCCTAGGTATTTAACTTTCTTCACAATTTCAAAACCAGTTTTCCTATGTAATTCCTCTTCCTCTTCCTTACTCATATTCTTAGTTAGTATCTTTGGCCCTTTCTGCACATGGGAAAGGAACCACGCAAAAACGGGACTCATCGGATTTCTTCAGTGTCTGGGTGAGTCCGTTGGGACGAGGAGCAGTGCGGGCTCGTCGCTCTACACTACTCCGGTGTCCAAAATGGCAGCTTCCGGTTGGTGGAGGCTCTTCACCAACCAGAGAAGCTCGCCAGCCTAAAGCCTGCCCCTGGCAGATCTGCAGGCACGCACTAGTGCGCGCCTGCAAATCTGCACCAGAGCACAGGGATGGAGCGACACGGAGTCACGCACTCCATGCTTTTTAAAAACCTCTTAAAAGAGGTTTTTAAAAAGCACACTGCACGACCAGTTCCAGTCACTCAGAACCGGACTGAGGTGCAGAACTACAAAAAGTAGTCCGCCTCAGTCCACTCCACGGTGCAGAAGACCTCCATCGGAGGTCGCTCTGCGCCGTTTTAATAGCCCGGTGCAGAAAGGGCCTCTGTTTTATCTGTTTTAATCTTGAGACCAGAAATGTTGCCAAATTCTTTTATTGTTAACAGTAATGGTTCTACACTAATGATTGGGTCTTCTAAAATAAAAACTACATCATCTGCAAATGCTTTTAATTTAAACTCTGCCCCTCTTATCTTTATTCCTTTTATATCTTTATTGCTTCTAATTGATCTGTTTAGACATTCTAATAGATGAATAAACAGCAACGGTGAAAGAGGACACCCTTGTCTTGTCACTTTTTCTATATTAATATATTCTATTGAGTTTCCATTTATTATTATTTTAGCCTTCTGTAAGGAATATATTGCCTTAATCCACTTCATGAAATTACTTCCTAAATCTATTGTTTCCAGTATTTTAATTAAGAGTTCCCAATTAATATTATTGAAAGCCTTTTCTGTGTCTAAGAATATTAATGCTCCTTTAAACTTCTTGTGATAATTCCAATATTTTATTACATCCAATACTGTTCTGTTATTATATCTAATTTGTCATTTTGGTAGAAATCCATTCTGGTCTTCATATATATAGTCCTGCAGGGAGATGTTTTCAACCTACGTGCTAGAATCAATGCAATTGTTTTATAATCTTCATTTAGTAAGGAAATAGGCCTGTAGTTTTTAACTAATGACAAATCTTTATCTTGTTTTGGTAACAGCACTATATTTGCTTCCTTCCAACTTTCACGAATTTTCTGGGTACCTAAAATACCATTCATTACTCTTTGGAGTGGTTTTTCCAGTACATCACAAAATATTTTATAATACAGGACTGTCAGACCATCTGTACCAGGAGTTTTACTTCTTTTTAGTTGTTTAATGGCATTTCTAATTTCTTCAATTGATATTACCTTATTTAATTCTTCTCTTTATCTGTAAATTTCAAAATCTCATGCTCTTGTATATATTTGTTTATTTGTAATTCTTTTACTTCTTGTTTTTTACATAGTACTTGAAAATAGTTATGAAATATTTCATGTAATTCTTTTTCATTAGTTACTGTTCTATCCCCTTGTTTCAATTCTATGATCCTTCTTTTAGCTTTCTCTTTCCTAAGCCTATATAACAACCATCTCCCTGGTTTATTCCCATATTCAATTTGTTATTTATTTTAAATAATCCAATTTTATCTCATCTGCCATCATCATTGTTTTTGTAGTATTTTTATTTGTTCTAAAGTTTTATTATTAATTGGGGTTTTTGCTAGCTCCAATTCTTTCTTTTAATCTTTTTAGAAATTTCAATCATTTTCTCCTGTCTCTTTTCCACTCCACATTTAATTTCATAAAAGTCCCCCTAATTACCACTTTCCCTGCATCCCATACCAATACATCCTCTACCCTTTTATCCTGATTTAGATTAAAATATTCTGTAAGTATCTCTTTGCAATATTTTATCACTTCTTCTTTATATGATAAAACCTCATTCATGCTCCATCTATAATTTTGGGTTCTTCTCTTAATAGTTAGTCTGATAGGATTACGGTCTGATATTATGCTAGGTAAAATTTTGATTTTCCTGAGATTATTTCCTATATTTTTAGAAACCCAAATCATATCCATTCTAGATACGGAATTATTAACATCTGAATGAAAAGTAAATTCCTTCCTACTCCCTTCTTTTAATCTCCAAGAGTCTACTAGCTGTATTTCATCAATTATTTCAAAAAATTATTTTGCTAGTTTACCTTGATTTTTCTTAATTGTTTTAGCCGATAGTCTATCTATTTGTGGATTTACCACCCCATTAAAGTCACCCATAAGGCACCAATATTCATAGTTCAGTCCTATTATTTTTTCTTTCAATTCCTTATAAAATGTACTTTTCTCAGTTACCAGTGCATAAATTCCAACCACTAACATTTTACCATTATTTATCTTAATTTCCACCCCTACAAACCTTCCCTTATTATCTGAAAACACCAAGTTGGCCTCCAAATAGGATTTGACATACAGAAGTACCCCATTTCTTTTTGTTTGGCCCACCGATACAAATTCTCTTCCTAATTTCTCCTGAGTTAACAATTTGACATATTTATTCTTAACTCTAACCTCTTGAAGACATATTAGATCTAATCTTAGTTTTTGTAAGTAATGAAATATTAATTTCAGCTTTTTAAATGAGTTTATACCTTTCACATTCCATGTAAGATACTCCATTTCATTAGAAAGACATTTACATATTTCTCTAATTACATCAATATATGTTCCAATATATAAAGAGTTTCTTAACCTACTTACTTATTATAGTTCTATGGTATCTTATCCTTATCACCTCTCCTTTCTATTTCTCTTCCCTTACTCTTGCTCTACTTCCACTCATTCTACTCCCCTACTCCCCCTATCTTATTAATGATTTCCTTTTATTTATTTATTTATTTATTTATTTATTTATCTCTCTATTCCTTATCTGAAAAATCCAGCTCCAACAGGCTCACCTCTTCTTGATGTCTTCTTTCCTTCCTCTCCTTTCTTCGCTCTTTCCTTTGGGTTTCCTCTTCTCTTTGGTCTAAGTCCTCTTGCCAAGCACCACTGTCCCCCAGGTCCATGGCAGTTTCCTCTTGACTTCTGGCTATCTTTCAAAATTCTTTCTTGTTCTTTTTCAAAAAAATCTGTGGCTTTCTCAATTGAGTTTATTCTATATTTTTCTTTTCTGTAAGTAAAGTTGACTCCTTCAATTCTGTCCCAACTGAAGGAGGTTCCTTCCTTCTTCAACACCTCCACCAAGAAAGAATAGTCTTTTCTTTTCCTCAAGAGTCATGTGGGGATTTCCTTTAGTATTATTATTAATTTCCCATCAATTTGAATTCCTTTATTGTAATGCACTTCTAAGATGTGGTCTCTTATTGTCCTCTGCACACATTGCACAATTAAATGTCTTGGGAGGTTTCATGTTTTAGTGCCAAGGAGTTGATTCGATATACGCAGTCCACCGCAATTTCCAAAAATTCTTCAGTGCTTTCCAGATTCTTCGCCAGTTCTTCAATTATTTTCTTTCTTATATTCTCATTCGGAGATTCCATAACCCCTCTAAATCTCAGCCATGATTTTTTTTCTCTTTGCTCCATTAGTGCTTGTCAATCTAGTTGTCTCTCCAGTTCTTGATTCAAGTCCTATGTATCACTTTTCAAATTCTGGATTTCTTCTCTATTTTCCCTTACATCTTTCTTGACCTGAAGCATCATTCCTTGCACAGAATTAAATTTTGTTTTCAGATCATCCAACACTTGTCCTGTTTCTTTTTTAAAGTTTCTCATTTCCTCCATAAATTTTACCATATAGAAGGGTACACCCTCATGCATGGACATTCTTTTGGTCTGTGTGTTGTTGATCTCATGAGTTTTAAACCTTGTCTTTACACCAGTCATTTCTTTTTTCCCCTCTTCTCTCTTCTTTCTCCTCCTCCCCCTTCCCTCCTTTTTTCCTTCAGTTCCTGATCGTACTTCTCCTTCTCTTTCCCTTCTTTCCTCCTTCCTCTCTTCACCTCCTTTTCCTTTCTGTTGGTGTACTCAGACTTACAACTTACTCATACCTTCTTGAACATACTTTTGCCTTCTTTCCTCTTCCCTTCTCGCTCCCTCTTTCCTTCATGGTCTCCTTTCCTTTTATCTTCTCTTCTTTTCCTCTATCCCTTCTTCTTCTCTTCCTTTCTCCTTCTAAATCTTTGCTCTAATTCTTCTTATTATGAAAAAAGAGGAAAAAACAATATATATTTTTAAAAAAAGAAAACTGAAAGAGAAAAAAGAAAAATATTTGGGGGAAACAAAAAAATCCCCACAAAAAAGCTCAAGCCCAAAAGAGGAAAAAGAGGGAGGAGAAAGAAAAGGAAAAATCCAAAAATCAAATATCAAAGGACCAAAAGACCAAAAATCCAAAAGTCTAAAACACGGGAGCAATACTTTTAGTTATGTTATCATAAGAGATAATACAGTTTATGTTGCTTTCAAAAAGGGAAGCAGGCTGTCTTTAGGCTGTCGGCATTTCCAAGGTCATTATACTCCCATCAGCCATAAAACAAGAATGGCTTCTTTACTGACTGGGAGATTCTAGTTAGGACTCCTGACTAAGTTCACAATCAAATTGCCATATCTTCGAGACTGTCATTAGTTTTATTGACCTTCCCCCCTTTAATCAACAAGTCCAATTTGTTCAAGCTGTTCACTACAAGTTCACAGCAAAAAAGCACATATGCAGAGAGTGAGAGAAAAAAGAAAATCAAAAAAGACAAAACGGAACTCCACAGTTCTCAGATCAAGCAAGAAGTCAGGATATTTTATATTTCTAGGACCTAATGTGGCGACTCCGCTTTTGAGACGGCATCTGTTCGCAGTCATTATTCCCTTTGAGCAACAGCTTGCTGGGACTCTTGCAGCTAAACCAGAGATCTTCGGGGAGCCGCTAGCTCCTGGGGCTTCCACCTGCAGACTTTAGAATGGATATAGTCTGCGGATCACCGCCACTTTCACAGTTGGAGATCGGATCACAATCTCCCCCCCGTCTTCGCCCGTTCAATGCTGAACCGGAAGTCCAGAAATGGCCTAAGTCTTTGTAAGGAAGAACTTACTAGCTGAATTTGACAAAGGCTGAGAGATTCACTAGAAAAGAAACAAATTGCCAATTAGTAACAGAACATGCAGGAGGTTGATAGTTAGTGGTATCCTGAGCATGTGAGGAGAAGCATTGCCCCACTGGCCTGGGCAGACCAGCTTCCACTGGCAAGTGGACCTCTGTCTGCTGATATTATTATTATTATTTATTCTAATTACATTTTTGCTAGCATTTTCCAAAAAACACAAAAAGCACTGCAAACACATAAATGAGAAAGGAAAAAAACATCTAGAAAACATAACCACATATGAATTTAAAGTTAAAGAATAAGAAAAGAAGAAAGAAGGAAGGAAGGAAGGAAGGGAGGAAGGAAGGAAGGAAGGAAGGAAGGAAAGAAGGAAGGAAGGAAGGAAAAAAGAATTGACCTCCCACCTTCCTTTGGATGGATGATAACCTACTAATTGATTCAAGCCTCTCAAAACAGAAATCCAGTCTTTCTCTTCTTCCCCCTCCCCAATTCATGCTTTCAAAAAGAGATAATATATTTCTTTTCTTGTTAAAGTGCCTAGCATAATATCTCCATTTTTTTACTACATTCTATTACGATTTACTTACATAGTAAATGATATTAATACTGCTTAAAAAAACCCATTAACACTACCATTAACACTACTTATTTCTCTAAATACCACTTACTGACTTACGCACTTACTCTTTTCACTAGTTGAGAATATAGTGCTATTACATATTTAGTAACATCTCTAAATCCAGACATACCCATATCATTATAAACACAATCCAGTATCATTACCCTAAATCTATAACTTAATCACATAATATATTCACTAGTTAAAACTGTAAACCCATTACATGTTTTATAACACCACTAAATTCCAGATACATCAATACCATTTTATGTTCTCAAATCCATTACAGAATCCATAAACCCAATCTACTTTGCATCCTAAATCTGTAACCATTTTAACCTAATTTGAACCATGTCTTCATTTTGAATGTGACTCCCCTCTTCCCTGGGAGCTAGTTTTTCCTCTTATTACTTCTCATATAGCATTTTAAAATCATTGTCCTGAGACTGCATTCACATTTTTGACATCTTTCTCACCCTCCTATCAATCTCACAGAGTAAATCCACACAATTTTGTTCAGCCCTCACACATGATATTATAAAATTACAGTCCTCAGACAACGCCCTTCTTTTTAACATCCTTCAGACATGAAGGACTCCCTTCAACTCCCTTCAGACATGCAAACCAAATCAACTTGCTTACATTAAGACATCAAAACAGCATGCTTACAGGTCCCAATTAAATGCAGCTCCCTCTTCTCCCCTGCTTGTACTGTAATCTCTCTTTCACATGCTGAAACCTCCTGGTCATAAATCTCCTGAGTCTCCTTCAGCTTGTGCTTGTCTTGCAGTCTGGTTTTCACCTTGTTTGGTTTCCAGGTCAAATTCTTTGTCTTCTGTATCTCCCTCTGTCTCCCCCTTATATTAATTCTGGCATCAGTTCCTTAACTTCTTTCCTCATGACATCTATCATGTTCTTCTTCCAATTTGGGAATTCTTTGTGTATTTCCTCCATAATCCATTGTAGAACATTCTCTAACTGTCCTGGAGAAGGTTCCATTTTTCACTTAATCCGACAATTATAGGACTAATAATTTGCTTCCCTAGAGTCTAGCCAGAAGCTACCAAGAAAACAACATCCAACTGATAACATCTGTACTTTTTCATGCTGTGTTTTCCTTGTTAGGGACAAATTCCTTCTTACAATTAAAATGCAATTCGATCTGTTCACAAAGTGTATGCACTTTCTAAAAATTCTTAGTTCTGTTTTAAAAAGTTAGCCCCTGATTTTCTAATTCAACTCCCTTATGAGCAACCAGACTTTTCAACTCTTGACTGCAGTAAAAAGACAGCTGCAAAGGCTTCTCTGTTGCATCTTAATCAGAAGGGTTCTTCACTTCAAAAGTTAATTAAAAGTTCTTTTAAAAAGCAATTGCTTGCATATGGCTGTCAGATCTTTCAAACTAAAAAGCTGCATTCACATCAGGGGCACAATATTACTTCCTCCTTTCTTCCCATTCACAAACATGTTTACTAAAAAAGTAAATGCATATGATGGGAATTCCAGACCAAATGGGTAAACTTCTGTCCCTTCTTTATACAGGAAGTATAACTTTACCAGGAAAACTCTCCTTGCAGCAGGACTACAGCAAGAGTATCTGCTGAGCTGGCCTGCTAGAAGTTGAGTCCCTCTCTGCCGATCCTGAGAGTTAAAGATTCTTCTCTGTATAAGAGACGGGAGCTTTGTGCTGTATGAAATAGGCTCTTATGCTGCCCTGGCTGCCCAGGAAGAGTTGCTGAATGACTCCTTCCCACAGCACAGTTCAGAGCTGACTCCAACTTTATGGAATGTTCTTAGGCAAAATGGTTCCTGAAGGAGCTAAACATCAGATGACTGGACAGAGGAAGAGTAAAGGATGCCATAGCTGAGGATCCCATAACTCAGCAACAGAGCACATGTGTTGCATGCAGAATGAAACAGATTCAGTTTTGGGGCAGGACTTGGAAAGACTCCTCTCTGAAATTTGAGAGAGGCAGCACCAGTTGATACAGACCAGGGATGAAGAAAGTGTGGCCCTCTAAAAGTTTTGGGACTGTAGCTCCCAACAGCCTTAGCTAGAATAGGTCAATGATGGGGCCTGGTAGAAGCTGCAGTCCATGGTAAGATGACATGTCCCCTGGAAATTTCTGAGCCAGATGGACCAACGGACAAAAAAGGTGACACCCTCTGATCTAAGGAACTAAAGGGCAGTACAGGGCAGAACTACAGCATGCTAGCTCCCACCTGGCAAGGCTACTTACTCCAAGAGCACCTGGGCTGGGGCTCAGCAGCCAGATCCTGGCAAGGGGCAGGCTTTCCCAGCTGCTGGCATTACCCACACAACAAGTCTCATCCACATGAGCATCAGCCTTGCAGAAGTGGAGGGAAGTCTGGCAGAACGAAGACCCATAACTTGGGCTCTAGCCATATGACCCTGCCTGGATATAAAAAAGAAGTAGAGCTGCAGCTGGTTAAAAATGTTGAGACCATTGATTAAAATAAGTAGCTAACGATCAGGTCTGAAAAATTCACATTAGAAGTTGACAGAATGCCATGCCATCAAGTGTCAAGTCCAAGCCAGTAGTAAATGGTGGAAAGTGTGAGGTTTTCGGGGAAGACCTCACATCTTTGCCATTAATGATCTTCTCCGTGAGGAACCCTGCTAAGCCCCCAAGGCAGGGGGTAGGGGAGCTGCAGTCCTCCAAACACTGAAGTAGGGCAACTCTGATCCTCCTCAACCACTGACCATGTTGGCAGGAAATAAAGACAGCTGATACCCAGGAACATCTGGAAGGTAACAGTTTCCCTACCCTGGCCAAAAGATCCTTAGAATACTGTCTGAAAGCCAGTGTCTTAGAGGGGCATGTACAGTTTGCAGTGGGATGCCATGATGTTATCATCTTGGTTTTGCAGGAAGTGATCTTTTGCATGACAACATGACCCAGAATGCTCTTCAACTTACCAGCTTTTATTGAAGGTGGAAAGGTTGGAAACGAACACCACAACGTTATGACCTTTCCTTCTGAAGCATCCTGAAGCTCTTCTGAGAAGTGTTTGGATCAACTAATTGTGGCCTTCTGACAGGTACAGACCCAGATCTCAGGAAGAAGCTGAATGGGCAGCTTCTGATACCCTACTCTGCCAGGAGAAGCCATTTAAAGAAGACACTTCTCTGACTGCGGAAGGGAGACAGGCAAAAGAGTTCAAGGAGGCAGGATGCAATTAACTCTGACAGGAATAAGGTTAAGGCACTGCAATTCTTCACAAGAGAATTATATTACCAAGGTCTCCATTAAACAGTTCCCCAAAATAAAACCTAAATAATCCCTTAGATTCATTCAGTCATTTTTCAAGGAAGCCTTAAGTACTGTTTGCTATTTATATAGTACCCCAAGGAGTCACAGTGGTTAGCAGCAGACACAATAGTAGAAATAGATGAGAGATGAGCAACTCTCTTTATACTGGGGGAAAGCATGGTACGGAGAACAGAGTCCTTGGCTTTAACCTGCATTCACGTTTGTGCTCAGGCATGGACTTGTTAACAGCCAGTTTTCAGTTATTGTTTCATACGGCTACACAACTGCAAGTATCTCCACACTCCAGGCCCCTTTGTATGTAAAATAGTGTGCACTAGTGCATGAACACAGCCTCTTTTCCAGAACAACTCACAAAGAGCACCAAGCAGCAGTCCAAGCTTTTTTTTGTAGTCCCTCCTGTCTTTTATTTTATTATAATTTATTCTTTATTAATTAGGCTACATCGCACCTTCCTTACGCTGAGCTCAAAGTGGTATACTCAGCTCTTCTCTCCCCCTGCCCAACTTTTTCCTCACAACTCTATGAGGCAGGTCAGGTCAGGTCAAGAGACAGTAATTGGTTCAAGATAATCTGTCACTGTTGGAGAGCTGCCCCGCTTATACCACGAGCTGCCTCTATTTTTCAGTAGATATTTGAGTACCCAGAAAACATTCAACATCAGTATCATGAAAAGGCAGCAAATCAACTATTATTTAGGTTGGTGTTTTATTGCTAGGATGAGGAAAGGTACTTGTGCATATATCATGTATCAAAATAATTTGGCTAGCTTTTAAAAACTAGCAGTGGAATCCTGTATGACTGTTACATACAACATAGCACTGTGGGGCTATGTAGTGGATGTCTACCAGACCCCACCCCCTGACTCTACTTACCAGGAAGCAGCTGCTGGGACTGACAAGAATTCCTTCCCCTGCCAATAGAGGAGCGATTGCTTGACATTCCCATCCTCTCCTGTGAGTGATCTTCCATGCAACAGGCGCCATTGCTGTCGCACTAAAGGGGCTACATAGGGATCATGAATACATAGCACTTATGAATTTGTAACTGTAGGTTACATATTTGTAACTGCACAACAGGATTCTGGCCTATGTACCTTGACCTAGGAGTGGGAAGGGGGATATTTGCTACTCCACTTAAGGCAGTGAACAGTTTTAGGCCAGTGCTGCTTAGCATGAAACCCAGCTGAGCTCAATGATACTCACTTCTGACTATGATTGTCTAGATGGGTGGGAATCATGCGCCCCTCCAGTTGTTCTTCAACTGCAACTCTCAGTAGCTGTAACTCAGCAGAACCAGTGGTGAGGAATGATGAGAGTGGTGTTATAATAGCACCTGGAAGACCATAAAAATTCCACACCTAGTTGTATGTGCTGCCAATTGAACACTGATATAAGATAGCCATTTCTGTTTTATGGCACCTCTGATAAAGATTTTCTTCTAGTTAATTGGGAACCTCTTTCTTTCTTTCTTTCTTTCTTTCTTTCTTTCTTTCTTTCTTTCTTTCTTTCTTTCTCACTAATAGATCCAAATTTTGTCAAACAACTTCCCTCTCTCCAAACAAAAACCAGTAGAGAGATGAAGGAGAACCAAGTCAATCACACGGAGAAGGTACATTGCAGTTACATACATACTCAGTGGCACAACACAGAACATCACTAGTGGGATAGTGCAGAGCTTAGAAAAGCTATTTGGACCACAGCTCTTAGAATCTCCTGCTCCAAACAAAGTGATGTTCCAAAGGTCTGTGGTAGTGGGCCTGCATTCCAGTCCTTCCTCAGCTCAGTTCCTGGCCATACAGAGCTGTACCATCAATCAGACCCAAAGAGTCCACAAGCACATCAAGTGTGAAGGCAGCAGGACTTCTGCAAAGCAGCCAAACAGCGACATAGAAGGAGGAAGGTAGGAAGGTTTATTTCTTCGTTCTCAGACGCATTACCAGGCATGCCCTCAAGAGGTCTATGTTTGACAAGGAGAAAAACAAGCCCTCACTTCATTGCTATCATTGTGATGTCCTGCCAAACTTTTTTTTTTTTTTGCAAGCCACCAGCCCCCGTTCCCCAAAAAATAGTCTCGCTTTCTCTTGTGTTTCTAGGAGTAGACTGAGCTGTTAGTAGTACTTAGAGCAGGCAATGCCTTTCCACAGATAAACACTATCACCTTCTAATGTCTGAGCATCAACCTGCTGCTAGAAGCACAGCTACATTTGTTGGTTGGTTGGTTGGCTGGTTAGTTGAATTTATATCCGACCCTTCTCCCTAAATGGGATCCAAGATGCTTACAATAATTTTAAAAAGATTAAGCTAAGGCATTCGTTTACAAAAGTTTTTAAAAATTAAACAATATTTTGAAACATGATTAAATACAGTTAAAACACTAAAACACGATATTTAAAACATAATTTCCAGTAAATGATTAAAAATACAACTCACTGCTTTATACACAGAGAGAGAGAGAGTACTGCTCCATAATTAAAATTCAAAGGCCTACCTGACAGAAAGAGAATAGGGAAGAGGGCTACCAGATCTCCTGAGGAAGGGAGTTCCACAGTCTGGAAGCAGCCACAAAGAAGGCTCTCTCCCAAGTCCTCACTAAACATGACTGTGAAAGTGGTAATACTGAGAGAAAGCCCTCCCTTGAAGATCTTAAATCTTCTATTCACTTGTTTAAGGAGATATGGTCTTTCAGTAGTCCAGACTCAAGCCATGTAGGGCTCTAGGAAAAATATTAATTAAAAAATTAAAATAAGAATATTGTGGTTGATACTTTGTATATTGCTTAGGAAAAAGGTACCAGATATGAGGAGATGCAAAATGCCAAAGACAACAAAATCAATCAGTCAAATGTTCAGCTGGATCTTCAAGAGACTCAAGAAGCAGGCTCTTTAATCCTCTTATTGCCAACCATTCTGGACTAGCTCGTTAGAGTGCTATTATTCCACTTTCAACACCCTATGGAATCCTGGGGTTTGCTGTTTGGGGGGGCTAAACTGTAAACCCTATGATTCCATAGGATGTTGAAAGTGGAATAATAGCACTATAATGGGCCAGTGAGGAAATGGTCCAAGTTCTGGCAATGTGCTTGAATTCACTCTAACAGGTTAATAGTGCTTGGGGATGCACTTTAATAGGAATCTATGTTCCCTTCCCAAACATCCCTTACTGCTCTTCCTTTCCCAGATGGCTTCTGCCCTTTTTATTTACCTTCTGCTAAACCAGTGCTTGTCAGCATGTTCTAAATTCAGTAAAAGGGATTTGAGAGAGAGAGAGTTTGCAACCAACCACATTAAATGAAGCAAATATATGTTCCAATAATCTTCTTGGGTTGCCACTTTTTTACTGGTCCTGTCCCCATGTCTTTAACAACAGCCCAGTCAGAGGAAGCTGTTTCCACCACTTAATTTAAAGCAGGGAAAGACATAGTTCACTTGCTGAAAGTCTTGTTGCTGGCAAAGATATAAGGGCAGGCAGGGGAAGGAAGCAACACTTTTAAGTCCCTTTTGAGGCTGTTGAAAGAAATGCAGTCACCTACAAGCTATCAGATCTGTGGATTTTTTTGGAAAAGTGGCTCATCAAAAGACTTATTAAACAAACTTGTATGTGTTCCCTTTTGATGAAATGCTTTCCTCAAGCTATTCAAAAGCAATTTTAGTATTTTTTGACGTGGAGTTCAAAAGCTACTAAAGCCTTACAGGTCAGATTATCAAGAAGGACATGTTCACACCAACATAATTCTTTGTAATTGGTGCTTCTAATTTTCTTTGAATTACTCTTTGCATAGAATATTCAGGGTCGGATTAAATACAGCAGTAGCCTTTGAGGCCTGAGGATAATCAAGGGATAAGCAGGGGACCCTAGAGAGCTGTTCAGTTCTTTGGAAAACCCCAGAAAGGTTATATCTATACCATAAATAAGCCTTTTCTACTTGGCATTTATAAATCCCACTGCTTCCCTGGGAGCTGCAGTTCTGTAAAGACACTTACTAGCACTGAGTGAGTGAATAGGCTCAAGAGACATACAGTGTACTTTGCTCATGACAATGCTCTTCCCAAGCAGGACCAGAGTAGAAAAAACTGGGATGACTGAGAGGGGAAAACGTTCCCTCTCCACCAAAGGCCCAGGCCTTGTTCCCACCAGCTGAATACATGAACGGACTCTTTTAAAAGGATATTATGAGATGATAATGACACTTCTGTTCATGGTCTTAGGTCCATGATAACTCATTCACACCTTCAGTTCAGGTCTCCATTTGATGCTGCAGGTCATCAAGTGGCAGCAGGCGTTTGTAAACTGTTTTCAGTCACAACCAAGCCCCTGCTGTCCCAAACTGCCACGGGTCTTCTCTTCAGCCAACTCATGAGGGAGGGAAGATCTATCCAGTTCAAAAGAAGATTTTTTAAAAAATGCATGAAAATCAGCCAAATCTTCTAGGCAGGACAGTGGGTGGACCATTCGCACAGCAGCTTTGCAGTGAGGACAGCTCTCATGGTAAAAGAGCTGGCCAGAGGGGGGAATCTCTGGTTGGAGAAACTCACCTTGGGTTAAAGGGGGACTGAGGGATCACACACAAGGGTCTGGAATTCCCATTACCAGTGCTTACTCATGAGTAAACACATACTGATTGGGAAGGCCCAAAGAAATTATATCTTTCACTCTTATTGTGAAATGCAGCTGTTCTGATCTGAGAACTGAGAGCCCCATGATGATATCCTGTTTTTTTAAAAAAAATCTTAAACAAAACTTTGGAGTTACAAAAGTGAAGAATTCTTCTGATCAAAATGGATGAGCAGAACTCATCTCATCTACCTTCTTTCTATAACCAAAGAGTCAAGTAAGTGTGTTCTCCCCAGAAGACTAGTAGTCCAATAAGAAGATTGGGGGTTGACATGTGCCAGTACTCACCGGACCTATGTGCTCCATGCACGGGTCCAGGCTGGTCCGGAGCAGTGCGTGGCCGCGCTCCACACTGCTCCAGGGATGAAAATGGCAGCTTCTGGTTGGTGGAAACCTGCCAGCCTAAAGCCTGCCCCCGGCAGGCCTGCAGATCTGCACCAGAGCGTGGCCACGGAGTGGCGCACTCCATGCTTTTGAAAGTCTTGTTTTAAGCGGTCTTTCAAAAGCACGCTGAACAACCACTTTGGGTCGTTCTGGAGCGGGCTGAGGTCCAGAACTACACAAAGTAGTCCAGACCCAGTCCGCTCCCAGGTGTAGACGTCCTCTCTGGAGGACACTCTGCACCATTTTAAAACCCTGTGCGGAAAAGGCCAAATACAAGGTCACACAAAATGTCACGTTCCATTATAGTCAATGGACATGGCAAGTGGATGCCTGCACTGCCAAGGCTTATATATTATGTCTATTGGAACACAATGCTTCATATTTTTTTGTTTCATGGACTGTTTCCTGGACAAGAATCCCCACATATACAGCAGGTGCACTGTATTTCCCCAGAACCAACATAAATTCTAAGGATCTTTTAAACATCTTCGAAAGTTCCAGGTTGGAAGGGAGAGATCTCTTTTTTAAATGCAGCGATCAAATACATATTTTTTCTATAAATGTAAGAATAGATTGCTTACTTGTAGCTATGGTTCTTTGAGTAGTCATATGTGAATTCACACAAGTAGGATATTCTGTGCAGCCGCAGCAGTGGTTGAACCTAGCATAACTTTCAGCAAGATTTCTTTGCTGATGCCTCACCTCCTTTCCTCAGTTCACAAGTTCAGGGTCATTGGCACCCAAACTTCAGTTCCTTAGATCTGTCACAGCATCCCTTAGGGAAAAGAGAGTGACATGCATGAGGGATGGAGGGGGCATTGCATAAGTTCACAGATGACTACTTGAAGAACCACAATTACAGGTAAGCCTTTTCATGGTCTCTCATGGTGACTCACACAAGCTAAACTCTCTGGAGGATGTGGATGTATCACACCATGATTGAAGAGAGGACTGCATGGCCAAAGATCTAGGCATCCAGGGAACATTACTTTGTCTCCATTGCAGACTGTAAAGAGGGGCTGGAGCACAGGGAGAATTATCTTTCGTGCTAGATGGAAGTAAAATGTGAGTTTCGGCAAGAAAGTGAATTGTCTTTATGAGAAAACGTAAAGGGTAGAGAGCAACAAAGGGTACATATTTCCCATGCTCATAGTGGAAGGGGAAAGGACCGTTATAAAGAACAGGGAAAATGGCTTTGGCAAAGGAATAACACCCATCTTTCTTGCAGAAACTTTTAGTTTTTATAGTTTAGTTTTAGATTCTTTGCCTATCAGGATGATTGCCTCAGGACTGGGTCAGGATTGGGAGATGAGTCAGGTAAATCACCCTTGGAGATGATACCCAGTTCTTAGACCTCTAACTTGAGGTTGAAAAGGCTCTCTTGATTAGGAGAAATTTTGGACTGTTGGAAAAGAAAAACTTGACCTGAGAAAGGATCTGAGTTGGTGAGGTGTCTCTTTGTTGTGAGGAACATGCCTGAGAGAGTTCGCTTGCGTCTCCCAAAGAAGAAGGTGATGTTTGGAGTAGATCCTTCAAGGTTTGTTTGTCCTCCACTTTGTTCATGAGACGTTCCATAACCAAGCTTAGGTGCTATTGCTTGGACCTGTGCTGGTGCATCAAGAGCCTCAAATTTGAGAGCATCTTTGTATTGAGAAAGAGGTGTCGGGTCAGGTCTTGCACTGGGATCAGTCCCAAAATGGATGGAGCTGATTCAAAAGGCTTATCTATCATTTGAATACCCTGCTCTAAGATGTGGGCTCTGAGACAGGCCATTCAGTTGCACAGAGCCTACTTAGTAAAGGCTTGGCAATGTAGCCATTTTTCCCACTACATGTCCCTCACTCAGACAAAAGAGGCAGCAGGTGTGACAATCTGTCACTGAGATTCAGATCCATGAAGGTTACATTTTTTTAAAGGGGGGCACAGAGGCCATAAAGCAAGCAACAAAGCAGAGACAGACAATGGAGTGGATGAAGTGCAATGTAGGAAAGGATGATAAGCCAGGATTTTAACTGCTACCTTTTTTAAGACAAAGAGGAGAAGAGAAAAGCTGAGAGGATGCAGGTTCCAAAACACATCGCTAACACTGCTCTAGTAAAAAGGAACTGAGGACTAGGCACCAACAACACCAAACGTGTGCACTGGGGAAAGGCAGTGGGGCATCTGCAAACAAATTTGGCTGAGAGCTAGGCTAGGTTCCAATCACTGAGAATATCCCACTTGTATGAGTCACAGAGACCACAAAGAATCATATATATCTGGAGATACATAGAATAGATATGTATAGGATTGCTATATAAGAGGGAGAGAGGGAGACAGAGAATGGTTAGGAAAGTGCTGTATGTACAGCATATATATCCAAGTGGCTTATTCTGATATTGGATTACCTCCTTGATATAAAGATTTTTCAGCATTTCAAATGTCCCCTACCCAATCAATTAAAGCATCTTTTCCAATTCAATATAACAATAAGCCATTCAGTTATTTTATTTAGAATCACTTAAGTCTAAAAGTGACTGTGATCCTGGAAAATCACTTGAGCCAGGGGAAAATTTGAGGGATCAGAGCTGTGCACATCAGACAACTAGGATCTGTGTCATTTATACCAAGTTGGAGGAACCATCAGCTTTCATAGACTTTTTTTTAAAATCAGCTTTGTTACTTTTCTTGAAACGAGCCCTCCTTTACACAGAAGCTGACACGCATCGAATTTAAGAAGCCAGTTCTCCCTTTCCTTCACAAAACATTTGGTCAGGAAAAGGCATCACATGCACTGGCTATGGCAGAACAGCACAAGATCACAATCACAATTTAGCCTACTTAGAGGTTTTATATTTGTGAGAGAGAAAAACTGTTTACAGAGCTCGTGTTGTCCCAGGTGTTACCCTGATTTCTGGGGGTCCTGTGAGGGACATCTAAATGCTCTCCAAATTATACAAGTTGGGGAAATTAGTCAAAAAGCACAGGTTAGCAATACGAGAGGCAGGGCAACGGAGCGAGATCTCTTACCCAGCATCTACAGGGTCAGGCCGAGTCAAGAAGAAAACAGAAGTGAAATAATAATTGTTGTTTTTATTAGAATACAACCAAACAAGTGTATGCAGCACACTCACACAGATAACTAGAGAAATAAAGGTTGGAGTTGGATAGAGGGATTTTTAGAGGAGGTTTTTGGTATGGGAAATACTGCACCTGTCCTGAAGCCCGGGTAGTCTGAAGATAGAGTTTGTGGGTATGAAGGTTCTCAGTACGTGAGACTGAGGCCATTTCCACATGGGCATATTGCCCACGCTAGAGCGACCTCTCCAGAAGGTCTTCTTCACCGGGGTCTGCGCTAGAGCAGTTAAAAAAAGTGAGGTTCTAGACCTCAAACTGTTCTAGCACAGCCCCGGGGGTGGCGCTGTGAGTTTTATAAAAACCACCTTCAAAAGTGGTTTTTATAAAACTTACCCACGCAGCCCCGTAGCAGCCCCCGGTCAAGAACTGCAGAGATACGGTAGCGTGCCCCTGCAGATCTGCCCGGGGGTGGGCTTCCGGCTGGCGCGCTGTCCTAATTGGCGGAGCGCCACCAGAAGCCGCCGGCCGCCATTTTGGGCGCCGCTGGGAGCCGCGGAGCGCCGCCAAAATTCAGCGGCGTTTGAAACGGTGGATCTGCGCTCTTCCGAGGGACAGAGCAACCCGCTCGCGGGTAAGCACCGCCCCTGCGTGCGCGGCCCCGTTTCGGGCCCCCTGTGAGGAAAGGGCCTACGGGGAAGGCTCGCCAAGCAAAGCGGCAGCAAGGCAGTATGGAAGTCGAGAGTGGTCCGAGGAAAGTCTCAAAGTCAGGGGTTCTTATAGGGGCTATAGGCTAGTCCGTACTTGGGGAAAACAATGAGTTTTGGACTGGAGACAAAGCCTCCGAAAGGTCAGAATTTAGCATGATTAAGTCTGAATTGTCAATAGGATAACCAGTATGCAAATACAGAGTGCTTGACGCTTGAGTATTCAGCTCGTCAAGCTGCCTGCTCAGGGCAGGGAGTTCTTTGTAAGTAGCGTGCCTACATAATGAGGGTACTTGCCATGAGGTCTCCTGCAGCGGCAGTTTGGCTATTTCTGGCCAGCCTGTATTTTGTTTTGAATATTCCAGCGATTAGCGACCGAGCCTGTTTGCGTGCTTATCTGGGGGCCTCGCAAGCACGTGGGAAGGAATAGGTAAGGAAGGCCCAAATTATTGATATCAAATGATACCTGGTATCCCACAAGTCTGGCTAGAAACTGCAGTAACACAGGTCCTTCTTTGATTATAAGAATAGACTACACAGATGCTTCAAGCAACTCCCAAGATCTATCTGCAGAAAATAGAAAGCAGTGGACTTGTCAACACTGGATCCACCATTTTCTTGTCTCCATCTTCCAATAACTTACTCTGGGGATGAAAGAGGGTCTTCCCACCATTGCCCCAGGCAGGGAGAAGACAGCCAAGGAACAAACCTGCATGCATAAAGATGACTTGTTCTCTGCTTGAAGGCAGCCTCTAGAGATAGAGATCCTATGGTATGCAGATGATAAATGGCTCCTCCTTGAACAGGCTTTCTTCTGAGCTGGTCTATGTCTTTCTTCATGGAGAAGTCTCCTCTGTCTCTCTGTCACAAGAGAGTCCCCTGCCTGAAGGGTTGTCTAGTTGAATTTCAGTTCTGTCACTCATGGCCAGAATTAGGATAAAAGATGCTTATTAGTTCCTAACACCAGAATGTTTCCATTATCATTAATACTGCTTTTTCAATGGTCACTGTAATAATATTTACTAAGTTTTAATGTAATTATCAGAGTCTGGATATTTGCTTGCTTGTCAAACATGGTTTACTTAATGATATGATTATTTTTGGTTATTTGAGATGCTCTGTTAACTCCCTTCCTCTCTGTCACCCTCCAGTTTAGTCTCCCCTATAGTTGCAATTGCTACCAAACTAGCTCAAACTGTCTCAGCACGCACTTATATTGCACCACTGTTTTCACAGTCAGTTCTAGATTTATACATTTACAAGTGCTGAGATTAAAATATGAAGTGTTAGTAAGCAATGGCCATTTCCCCCTTATTCCTAAGTATTATCTGTTTTTATCTCTCCTTGAATGGAACTAAATGCCATGTAAATATGTAATATGTAAATGCAAGACAGAAGGAATCCTGTAGAGGGCATCAGAAGGTGACCTATGAAAGCCAGCAGTTTAATTTAGGTAGTCCCACAATTTAGAGGAAATTACTGGTAGTTCTGCTTCCTTCTTTGCTAACCTCAAAAAGACTTGGTCCATTGAGATGAAGTGCTTTTATATATCATAGAGACTTGCAGACTAGCAGAGCAGTAGGTCTCTCTTTTTCTGTGGTAGGACCAATCACTGCCACCAATTTCTTCTGATGTTTTTCTGTTACTGATAGCTACAGCAGCAGCAGCAGTTTTAGGAGTGAAAGAGAAGTGTTTCACAAGGATCCAGGATGGGAACTGGCCCAGGCTCCAGGCCTGAGGAAGAGCCCTATAAACCTTGCTGACAGGGACCGGATCTACTTATTCAGTCTTCAAAGTGAAGGGAAAAAATCTAGAGAAAAAGTGTGTGTGTGTGTGTGTAGTCCTGATTTGTTAGACTTGATTTATTCTTATTCTTATTATTTGAATGGCAGACTTAGTGCCCCGTGATTGATGTTTAATGCATCATGTGTCACAAGGGATCCTCCCAAGGTCTCGGGCTTGGTGCTGAAAACTCAGGGCCTGGGATAGCCCTGACCTGGTAGCCCTATCTGTTACTCTTTGGTTGATTCCAGCAAAAACATAGAAGGTTCCTGGGGGTCGAGTGGCCTCTTATCCAGCTGGTTCTCACTTCTTAATGGTGGCTTTTCCTCACTTCTGTGAAACTCTCCATAAGCTACAGTTGGTGTCATATCTTTGGAAAATGTCTCATAAGTGCATAAGGATGACTTCCCTTCAGTAAAGGTTAACAAGCTGCAGCCTGAGGATCACATACAGCCAAATATCAACAGGTCTCAAGAAACCAGTTTAGACGTTTAGTGAGAGTAATCTGTCCCTTCCCCAGCCAGCTGTTGGACAGAGAGGAAGAGACTAGGCCATTTCCGCACTAGACTGTTATAGCGCTATTATTCCACTTGCAACATCCTATGGAATCCTGCGGTTTGCAGTTTCGGGAAGGGCCAGGCACCCCTCTCGAAACGGCAAACCCCAGGATTCCATAGGATGTTGCAAGTGGAATAATAGTGCTATAGCAGTCTAGTGCGGAAATGGCCTGGGAGTGAGACTGAGGGAAAGGGCCACCAGAGAGAGATGCAAGAAAGAGAAAAAGGGAGCGTCCCTATGAATTCATTGCTTACTTCAGCCCTTGAAGCAAGCATGTGGCCCTTGACATGCTAGTGGAAATAACTTCTATATCTGTACACTTATAGATAAAAAGAAAAAGACAAAGAGTACATTAGTCCTGTGTCATGCTGAGGCTGTGGGAGTTTACTCAGTCCTTGTATAGCAGCACTATTCTATAAATATCTACCAGGCCAAGTTGTCTTGGACTGTTTCCAGGTCAGGCAGAGGGAGTTAATCTGGAAATAAGCCAAGTTCCCCACAACCAGAATGGATATACTGGGTGAGGCATGAACAGGCTACAGTCCAGAACATCATGATTTTGTTAGAGCATTTGGAATTGAACCATATTTTGAAATGGAAAAATGTCTCATGACAGTTTGGTTAGTTCTCTGCCAGGAGTGAGAGAACTGCAGTATAAAACTCTACTTTTGTAGCCCCCAATGCCCTGCCAGTCCCCCACCCGGCTGCTTCAGCCCTATTTTTAAAATGTATTGGAAAGTTTTAAATTTTCTGTTCCAAAACCATACACAGACAGTATACACTCAAATGCGGAAGCTAGTGCCTACTATATCTAAAGCAACTCCTCGAAACGAAGAGTTGCTAGCCCATGGCTTCCCCTAGAGTCAAGATGGGATTGTAATCTCTTTGGGGTCAGCAGCCTAACCATTTTGTACACTTATGTCACTGTATAACAATCCAGAAGAAAGAGAGCTGTTGCAGTAAACCACAAAAATAAGAACAAAAAGGTACTACGACAATATGAATACCCTGTAATATATTATCAGCAGTTCCAAATATATCTCAGCAACTGCTATACGTGAAAAGGCATGGTGACTTTGTGTCTGTGTGCAGACTTTTATATAAATGTGGTAATAGCTGGTAGCTTCCATGTCAGTGAGGTGCTGATTCTGTTCTGGCTTTTAGCCCAGACTTTAAAGGATCTATCCAAGCTGCCACAGTCCCAAATTTTCAAGATACAGCTCAGTATCCTGGACAAGCCCTTGAAAAGTCACAATAAAACCTGGAGTAGATTCATTGTCCCACTGACATGGAAGCCACCAGCTACCACTGACCCCATATGAGCCAGTGACAGATAGGATGGTCCGAGGGAGAGAGAGAGGGAGAGATTCAGCTTCAGTCAGTTCTAGGGATGGAGCTGAATCCTGAAGAATGACAACTCTAAATATCTGAATCACTGAATCTCTGAATCTGCAAAAGAGGAACAGTAATTCCCAGGCTGTAGAATTCCATGGGAGTCTAAGCTGGCCCTTTCTCTGCTCTCCTTTTACTGCCATGTGAAGGCCTCCTTATTTAAACAGACATTTGATGATTAATTGGCACCAGGGAGTCTTTCTTTTATGGGGGGTGCTCTATTTTCATCTTTATTGCTATGTTTTAAAATGATTTCATACTATTTTAAAACTAATGGTTTTTTAATATGATAGCTCATTTAATTGTGGTTTAAATTTTTACCATCAGGTTTTAAAATTTTATCTTGATTAAGCTTGTTGTAAGCCATCCTGGGTATTATGTTGGGAGAAAGATGAGCTATTAATAAAATAAGTAATAAATAAATGCAAGTAGAACCATAATTACGAGCAGTGAGTACCAGAAGGGGACCATCCTTATAACTGCAAGCATTGTTGTTATTCTTGTTGTTTTGTAACAAATAATCACCAGATTGCATAATAATCTTCTCACTCATTCACACTCTGAAAGTGTACTGGTTGCATGTTATTCATGATATAGGATTACTACTTAATTACTATCTCTGGTCTAAATTTGTTGGAAGCCCCTATATTGGCATGTCTGTGGATAGCAGGTCTTCTTTCAAAACAATAGCTTCAAACTGCCTTCTAAAGTTCAGCTTTCTTGGAAGCAGATATACAGATGTTAACACCAAGCCATGAAACGGCAATACAACAGCGGGGAACTGTGTGGTCTTCCAGAAATTGCTGAACAGCAACTCCTACTCCATACACCATGCTACAAGCTCATCCAAAACTTCCAGAGAGTGTTCTGAACTATAAACTATAGCTTGTGCCAAAATATCTGAATAGCGTTAATGAAACCGTTTCCAAAAAGGCATCAATGATGACAGCAGGTGGGGGCTGATACTGAGAAAGAGAATGAGAAGGGAGGAAGGAGTTTACTTTCCTCAGAAAGAAGGACTGAGGAAAGCAAATTGGAGTTCCAAACTCATGCATATTTATACTTTGGCTGACAGCCGTCACATGTGTCTCCAGGTGCTTCTTTTGTGGTGGCTGAATCATTCACTGGAACTCAGCCTATGCCAACCTTGCCACTGAATTAATATGACAAAAATGACACTGGGCTTGGTGGATATTCTACAGTAATCTGCCCTCAAACCTCATGCCTTGTTCATAACTTGTAGTAGTATTTGCCATCTGGTGTAAGGTCATCGTGCTGCTCATTTATTCAGCTCTACCAGTCCATTTCTTCACTAGAAACACAGAAATGGAGGAGGAGCGAGGAAACGCATCATATTCTGTAGTGCTAATAATATTACTAGGGGTTAGTAGTTTTGTGGTGCTGAGTTTGCCCTTTTAGCAAGCCCAAAAGCAGAAGTACCAACAGGCTCTTAAAAGTTTTCTACCTCTTGGCAATTGATTAGGAAATGTATTAACTGTAAGGCCACTTCTGCACTAGCCTGTTATAGTGCTATTATTCCACTTTCAACATCCTATGGAATCCTGAGGTTTGCAGTTTAGGGAAGGGCCTCAAAGGTCCCTCCCTAAACTGCAAACCCCAGGATTTCATACGATGTAGAAAGTGGAATAATAGCACTATAACAGGCTAGTGTGAAAATGGCCTAAGATTAATCATAGTTTATAATGAGATGGCCACGTAGGTTGTTAGATTGCAGTTCCCATCAGCCCTACACAGTACATCCAATAGTGTGGACCTGGAGCCCATCACTGGGAGTTGCCTCCCCCCAACACCACATTTTAGCAAAGAACCAGAACTATGAAAAGAAAGGCTCTAGCCTCTAGCCTCTTATTTACTATGTTCTCAGTCCTTCTCCAAGTAAGGTCTGTTCTTCCCATTTCTGCTCGCAATAACCCCTGTGAAGTATGTCAGGCTAAGAAAAAGTGAAAACCCAAAAGAATGCCTCTGTTGCTCTTCCCTGAGGAGTGGAAGTTCTTGCAGGTTTAAAACAATGCTTTCTCCCTTTCTCTTGGCTTGCAGGAAGAATAGGTGAAGTAAATAAGGGAGCCTCATGAGCAGAGACTAAGCTGTGGAAGCCCTCCCACTGAATTAAAAATCATTTACTATCAAGTACATGTGGTGTGTCCTGCATGTGATATCCTGCCCTTCCTTCCGGGTAGTCAGGAGCTTGTCCTTAAGGTGGCCATGTGTCTTCTTCTACACAAGAGTCCTCTATTTACATGGCACCTAGAAAACTGTCCTCTGTCTGAAGGTATCCTATTATTTCAAGGTCTGAACAGTCCAACTCTGATTTAAATATGACGAATCACAAAGAAGGACCTTGAAGTTGCCCATCTAGTCAGTACCCAGAGAACAGATTAGGAAAGCACAGGGGTCACCTAGTCATACTTTTTCTCAGTTCTTGAGACATACTATAATTCTCTTTAAGTTTAAAAAACAAACAAACTAGTTTTCTAGTTATATTTATAAATAAGCACATGTCATTTTATGTAATTCAGTATCTTCATGTGTCCCTTTTTTAATTAAATTCAAGTGCCCACTCAAGTTACTTCTCTCACCACTCTATCCCCATTTTACCCTGATAAGTAGGGTTGCTAGAGTAAAAACTGGAGAGGGCTCCTTCCTGTACCTTTAATGGTTGTGTAGAAGCAGAAATTTTGGCAGGTGTTGCTTGTTATCTGATTGTGTGACAAGCAACAAAATATTGAAATTCCCTCTTCGACCAAGTATTAAAGGTACAGGAGCCCTTTCCAGTCTGGCATCCCCAATGGGTGGCAAGATCTCTTGAAAGCCGACTAGATTGGCCAAAGGTTACTCAGCAAAGCAGGTCTCTCCCACCCACAGCCCAAGCCTACATTTTCTCCACTAGGACAGGTGGGAAACCTTAGCCCTCCAGGTGTCTTGGACTTCAGCTCCCAAAAGCCTCACTTGGCACAGGCAATAGTAAGGGATTGTGGGAGATGTCATTCACAACATTTAGAGGGCCAATAATTCTCCACGCTTCACTAAGCTGTTTTCCTGCAATATTCATTTCAGCTAGCTGCTACAGTCTCTCTTTGAAGAAAGTCTGCCTGAAGGAGTATATCACCCCTACATTAATCACAGCATTGCAACATATTGCTTTTGAATGCCTATGTAGAAGTTATATGCCACTGCCCCCTCTTTTTATTTTTTCTTAGGAACCTTTTGAACTCTTCTTTGCTTGCCTGAAGTGGCCCCACTATGATGTCTTCCTTCCAAGCCCTCAGGGAAGGGAAGGATCCACACAGCTAAGCCGTACTTTTCTCTCAACCAACTGCTTCTCAATCAATCCGTCCTTTCAAAGGTAGATGTGAGTAAATGTGCAAAAGTGAATAAATCGCTGCTGCTGGACTTGTCAAGGAAAGTGCAGTAAAACAGTTGGCCTCAGAGAATAAAATGCTGGTCTCCTGTTTCCAAGACCAACCACCAGGCCCCAGCTGGAGAAGGCATTAACCCCGGGACTTTACTGCTTCCCATTTACAAGGTAGAGAAAGGCGAGGAGCAATTAGGCTGCCCAGTGTCCCTATACTCTTCAATGGATGACCTTTTTACCTCATTATCTGTTGGTGCTATTTATTTTTACAGCCTTTCCTCTCGGGGACTCTCTATTCTGTCTTCTGCCCATCCCTTAAAATACTGTATCTCTGGATAGTGTATCCAGTACTCTCTGACCTCAGCCCTTTCACAGGAATGACTCCTGCTCCCAGCCTGTCCTCCTGCACTAGTCCAGCATTAATCTGCTTTTTACCACCTTTGTTCCTCAGATCAAGGCTAGGCAGCCAGAGGCCTCCCTCAGTCTCAGGCAATCCTTCCTTCACTTGCATCTCAAGAGAAGAACAGAAAGGGAAGAACAAAAGAAGCATCCTAGCCATCAGCTACATCCTTCCAGAAACTGGTGAAAACTGTACTCACTTACAGGATTCTTCACTTGCAACACACAATCATATGCACACAGAGTGGGCCACAGAATTGCAAACACTGGCACCATAAGCTTCAGTCCAACATCCAGAATAATTTACACAAGTCAATAGCACAAATGTAATTGTTATTGTGCACCTATTTATTCAGTGTGTACAGTTTTATTAGAATTATACTCTGAATTCACCCACACACACCATTCTACTCAAAAGATTCTTTACAAGGATGGGAGGTACCTCACCTACATGCTTTCATCCTCCCCTCTGGGGAACTTGTCATTTACACTTAGAAGGATGCAAAATGTTCTAGTCAGCAATTCATTTGCTAAGGGCACTCTGAATATGATGGTGGGGACTGGCAGCCACCCCCCCAGAAGGGTTTGTTAATTTAAAAAAAAAATCCAAATGTTGACACCTTTTCTCTCAAGAAAGAAAATCTTCCAGCTTCTTTGTTGCCCCTTCTTTGGAGCCAGAGGGAGTCCCTCATCTTCTATTGCCCTTGTACAAAGTTGTCTCTCAAGACAGCATCCTAGAAATATTAGCTTTCTAGACTGTTCCAGATAATATTCCAGATGGAATGCCTCCCTCAAGAAATTGGAGAAGCAAGAGCCTCTAACAAAATAACATAAAATAAAATCTCACAGAAATTGATAATGCAAGAGGGAAACTGAGTCAATAAATAATGAGCAAAGAACCAGTGCAACAGTCTGCAAGGAAGGGCAAGAGAGGGTCCTATGAGACCAAGTAATCCTTTAAAAAACTGCAGGAGAAAAGATACTGCTTTGTTGCCCTTAGGAAATGTTGTCTTGGGAACAAGATGGTGGTGCACACAGGAGTGAATGAGGGGGAGATGGTCTCCTGGAAATATGATCCAAAGGGTAAAGCCCCAGGGATCTAAAGCAGCCAGAGGTTGCTGCTGCTCTGGCTATATAATTTCACTCAGGGGAGCCATTAAGACAGTGAGAAGGTAAGCAAGGCAAAGGGGCATGGCTGCAGACACACACACAGACACCATTTGGCAACACAAAATGGTCCAAGGGAGCTTTTGGACTAAATAAGTGATAATCACTACCTAGGAAAGGCAAAGCAGGGCTGGCCCAAGGCACTTTTCAAAGCTTAGTAGGTAAAAATAAATGTAGCTCTTGTTGGGGAGTGATGGAAATTGTCTCATCCTAATGCAGGCAGGATCATCCCACTGGCTTCAGCCCTTTTCCTCCTCTGTATAACAAAACGGAAGGAAGGGGCAGCAAGGGAGGAATTAACAGAGGGAAGAAACACACACACACCATTCCTGCATGCAGCTCTGAAGCAGGGAAACAAAGAGATCTGAGTCTGCAAATAAAGAAAGCTATGTGAGAGCAAATTATGTTCTTTTCTGAAAGTTTTCCCGTGAACAAGAGAAAATATGAAGAGCCCTGTTGGATCAGGAGTATGCTGTTTCCCACAGTGGCAGGCCCTGGCCCACAGGCAGTGCAGAGTTGGCAGGCAAGAGCAGGCCCCTGGCAACTGGTGTTAAGCAACAAGTGGCCCTTAAAAGTATTAATAGCACCACCCTCTGGGGGCTTGTTTCATCCCTTTCCAAAATTATTCAGGCTGGTGGCCTCTGCCACCTCCTGTGACAGTTGGTTCCATAAACTGAAAAGGTAAGAGGGTAGATGGTAGACAGAAGGATGAAAATAAGAGAAAGGAAACAAATAAGAAAACAAGAGAGGAAGCACGTGGGATACTGTCTTTAGCAAGTCATATACATTAATATACAGTGGAAGCAGGAAAAAAAATGATTGGAATTGACATCTGCAAGACACACATTCCTGCACAGATAAAGTGGTGGGATCCCCTCGCAGTAGATTCTCTCTCTCTCTCTCTCTCTCTGACACACACACACACACACACACACACACACACACACACACACAGGGAGGGAAGGAGGGAGCATCTCTACCTCTACCTACTCCCAATTTCAGTCGACTACCCCAAGTTCTAGTATTACGAAAAAGGAATAGTTCTGCCCAAATAATCTTAATGCAAGTGTAGCATGGGATGGGAGATGGGGAAGAAACTGCACCATTCCTGTAACATAAGAATGTTGGCTTTCATTCATTGTCAGATTAGGTGGTTTATAGCAAGAACAGCTGCATAATAGCCCTCTGTGAAAGAAGTGATGCATTGCTTTCCCTGCATTATACACCTGAAAGAGGCAATGTTGAAACAGTCAAAATTTTATTTTCTATCTTCATGGTCTCCTGTCTTCTCTTCATATATTAATATCTCCTTCCTTCCTTCCTTCCTTCCTTCCTTCCTTCCTTCCTTCCTTCCTTCCTTCTTTTTGATGATCATTTTCTTCATGAATGGCTACCCTTTACTGTGTTAAGTTGTCATCACTGAGAGTTCATTAGCTCCTTTCCCATGGTTTCTAGTATGGAGAGTCAATGCATTTTGTGTCAATGCCCACAGTAGCTAAATGCACATGCATGAACTCAAACGCTCCACTCAGTTCCATAATCTACTACTTTACATGCTGTTGCAGCTCTTCTGGAAATCTGTGCTGAATAACAACTGTATGTAACTGAATAATAAACATGTTTTTCAGTGTAAACTGAGGCCATTTCTACACTGTACTGTTATATTGCTATTATTCCATTTTCAACATCCTGTGGAATTCTAGGGTTTCAACAAGATTTTTCCATACTTTGGCTCAGTCTTTAATCAGAATGGAGACTGCAGTCAAGAAATCAGAAGAAGACTAAGACTTGGAAGGGCAACTATGAAGGAACTAGACAAGACCCTGAAGTGTAAAGGTATACCATTACTAAAGTAAGAATTGCCCAGGACATTGTATTTCCAATTTTTATGTAAGATTGTAGGCACTGGTCAGTGAAGAAAATTAATAGGAAAAAAATCAACTCATTTGAAACTCAGTGTCTGAACTCTCCCGAGAAGTAAAGATGATTAAATTCAGGTTGGCGTACTTTGGCTATATCATGAGAAGACATGACTCACTAGGAAAGACAATAATACTTGGTAAGGTGGAAGGCAATAAGAAAGACAAAGTCCATATTATAGATGAATAGACTCAATCAAAGAAGACACATCCCTGAATCTGCAAGATCTGAGCAGAGCAGTTGAGAACAGGGTGACTCATTCATTTATAGATCTCTCACTCGTAGAGTTGCCCTAAGTTGAAGTTGTCCTGACAGCAGTTTGCAACAACAATAATGTGCATTGGGCAGAGGGGGTGGGTATGAATGCAAAGGTCATACAGTAGATTTGATAGAAAGCTGGTATTCTGAGCTTTCACATTTCAGAATTTAGAATTTCATATATATATGTGTGTGTATGCTGTGTGCACACACACACACACACAGAGTACTGTTCTGTATTCATTGATTTCATCATTGTTGTTTTTTCAAGTTTTCTTAAACTCAGTACATATATTCCAAGGTTTCTCTGCTTTAAATAGTAATTTCTGTGTGTTCTGCCATATTAAAAATCTTTGCCCTCTAGTTGCCTGACCACATCGTTTTGACCACGCTCGGGTGTTGCTCACCTTCACCAGTCCCAGTTCTCATCTGTGAAATGTTGTAAGGTTTGCAAAAGAATCGTTTCCCTCCCTGTTTTTAAATCTGTGAGGGGAAAAACTATTGTAAAGTAAAAGAATACAGCAGGCAGAGTAAAGCAACTTCCAACAGTGTATAATAACAGGAGAGGGCATTCAATAGGGCCAGCCCTACCATTAGGCACAGTGAAGTGGCCATCTCAGGCAGCAGATTTGAGGTGTTCATAAAGACTAGCAAACTGTTAGATATTATTATATCATATTTTTACTGCCAGAGATGGGGAGAGAGGCTTACGGGAATGTTTGCTCCTGTGCCAAAATAAGTTGGCTGGCTTTGTGTGCTGTACAACTTGACTCGTGAGGAGAGGAGAGAGCCACCATTTGCCATTCTGCATTGGCCCTGGCATTCTAGCAAGAATTCTTGTTACAAAAAGTGTGTGGCTGTTTTCATCTATGAAACACTGGAAATTATATGCCCGTGGATTGTCTGTGCAAAACTGGCAGCTAACCTAACGGAAAGTTCCACTTACGTCTTTTTTACTCTATTTAGTTATAGCACTTCATTTCCACTTTAACTGCCACAGTTGGATTTGTAGTTTCATGAGGTGTTTGGGATGCTGAGAAACAGAGCTACCTCTGCCAAACATCAAACCTCAAGATTTTTAGGATGCCGTTACAGCAATTAAAGTAGTATCGAAGTGCTGTAATCGTGGCCATTTCTGCACTACAACTGTTATAGTGCCGTTATTCCACTTCCCACCTCCTATAGAATCCTGAGGTTTGCAGTTGAGGGAGGGGCATTTAGGAGTCTCAGCCAGAGAGCCCTTTAGCCTTAGTAAACTACAAACCCCAGAATTCCACAGGATGTTGAAAGTGGAATAATAGCACTATAACAGTGTAGGGCAGAAATGGGCTGTGTCCCAGGAAAGAAACCTTGGTCCCATTCATGGTAATTGACAAAGAATAAGGATTGCCTGAACTGCAAAGTGAACATCAGTCAGGGAATCAGCTCTGCGTAACACCAACTTGTAGCCTGGCATTCCATCTCAAGAGAAGAAAACAGTCCATTCCAAATGCTAGCAGTTCCATTCCCAAGTTACTCTGCATGGTTCTCTCTTGCAGATAGAGCTAGACCAGGCTTCTCAGCATTTAAAAGCCATCAGGACCATATGTTACACCTTCCTTCCACGTCCACCTTTGGGGTTTTTTGGGAGGTGGACCAAAAAGGGGCCCCTTTATTTAGTAGCTGCCCAAATCTTCCAGCCACTCACTGTGTTCATCCTCATACTCTCTTGAGCAGCAGGATGAGTTGAGAAGATTTGTGAGATTAGAGAAATGACAGTAGGGACTCTGATACAAGGTGTAAGGCAGAATGAAACATATCTTCCAGACACACTTCAAAATTACATCTTTCCAATCCAGAAGTCCTTATGTCTGGTCTTGACAGGCAACAGCATGACGGAATGATAGAAGATTCTTGCAGCAGAGGATGGACCTGCTACTTTTTCAGACTATAGCTGATGGAGCACACTAGTGTGGCACTCCTACATGAAAATCTCCCACAGGAAATAGATATATCAGCACAGGGAACAAAAGCCTGGGGTAGTTATCTGTTTATAGGGATGATTTTGTTTTGTTTTGGATATAGGAGTCTACTCACCTGCGGTCTGAAGTGGGAGAGTCCATTCTGCTATCTCAAAGATGTACCATTCTATCTCCCACACCATGCTACTGGGTACACAGCCCCATTTACAACATGGTGGGGATTATCCTCGTTCAGAGAGTAGCTTCACATATAAAGACTTCTAGAAGGAAGAGGAATGATGGTTCTGTTTTTTAAAGATTAGGGAAAGTGCTGCATCTCAACAAGAAAAATGAATGTTTTGTATGCAAAAAGTCCGAGACTCGGTGTTAGCATCCCTTAGTATGGTGGGGGTGGCTGAAACCCTGGAAAGCCACTTTCAGTCTGTGTTGATGGACAAATGTCTAATACAAGAAAATTTTCTGTTTTTCTGTAAGATCTCATTTCAGAGGAACAGTGTCCCCTAGAACAGCAGTTCTCAGCCCATGCCCCTCCATGAAGTAATAATAATTTCACTTCCCAGGAACCCTCATCAGCACAGCCAATGTGATTCTTTCCTTTTTCCTCTTCCCTCACAGAAAACTCTTAACTTTGGTATTTAGCTGCACAGTTTGACAAGGGAATTTCTCACTTGAAACCTTCCCTTTAGGACAAGAGATTGCACAATTGTTAAAACTACGATACTCCTCTGTGTGTTATGGATAGATCACAGGTTTTTGGAATTTTTGCTATTATCAGGTGCTGGAAAAGTAGATCCAAACTGCCTACCTTCCTTTCTCTTTATCCAGAATGTGCTGAAGGGGAGGTGGGAGGGCTTGACAAAGTAGCTGCACCAGTCAAATGGTCAAAGAAAAATCAGCTTTAGCAGTTTGGAACCCTTTCAATAATTGCAAAGGTAGAGATAATGCTCAGAAAAAAGGGGAAACTATCAGTAAGAGAGAGTCTCCTCCCAACATACACAATATTTTTTTTCTGGGGGTGCATACAGATATTCAATCCAGGGATTATTGGTAATCCATAATAAAAGGTGCAGAACCAGCACAGTGTAGTGGTTTGAGTGTTGGACAATAACACTGCAGATTAGGGTTTGATTCCCCAGTTAGCCATGGCAACCCCCTGGGTGACCTTGGGCATGTCACACACTCTCAGCCCCAGAAAACCCCATGATAGGTTTGCTTTAGGATCACCATAAGTTGGAAACAACTTGAAGGCACACAACAAACAACAACAAAAAGTAAAAAAGAGAAAATGAGGGTCTTTTCACCTATTATCCAGTGGCAAACTAAGATTCGCCCAGTAAGTTTGCCCAATTAGGAATTACAGCCTATCTTGGTTCCCTAATTATTAATGTTCTTTTGTTCCTTCTTGTTTACACATTACCATTTATGTGCACATTGAAACACATCAAAGGTACATGAATAACATAAAGGCAAAATAATGTGTGAACTGAACCCTGAGACAAATAATTATTTGAAATATATGTATAATGCACAAATATCTACTCCTCAAGATTGGCTGTATGATGAATAAACACACTGTAGCTATCCCAAATTTGCTGCTAGGTAATGAGGGGGAATGACAAACAAACAGCTATGTCACTTCAGCAGCGCTTAGAAAGCTGCTGCTTTAAAAGTAATGTATGTACAGTACTGAAAACCTGAACACCTTAACTGAGGAATGCTCGGGTGGTGCTCTGGGAATCAGAGCATCACTTTAGCACTGCTCAGTTATGGATGGCCATAGCATGTTCCTGTCTTCATGATCCCTAAAAGTAACTTTCCAGTCTTTGCACTTGTCAGAGAATGAAGCAAAAGACAAGATTTTCCACAACAGCCACACAAGTTATGCAAAGAAGGCTTTTCCAAGGGTAGGAGGAAGTGTTTGGGTGGGTCCAAGGCTATCTCCCTAGGAAGCAGCCATGGGCTTCGCCTTAGTTGAGTCAAAAGCTGATTTCAATAGGTGCTGTGTTTATGGAACTCCACCCACCTCACTGTGATGCTTTGGATCAGGGCCATGAATCTACTGCTGTGCTGCCTCCCCACGGCAACACCATGAAGACAAAACAACAGCCCCTCCTTTCCTGCACACAGCCGGCCTGGCGGGCCGCCCCCGGCTCCTCCTTCCTGCATGCCTTGACGTGCTGCAATCTGCTCCAGGAATCTGGCTCCCAAGTTTCCCCTATGACAGACTGTCCTCAGGAAAGGAAAGCTGCAGAGGGAAACAATTCAGGGCTGTGGTGGAGAACACCAAAGAGAATGCCACTCTGTCACAGGAGCCAAAACCCAGGAGGGAAGGGAAGGGTGAGACCAGGCACCATGTGGGGAGCTACCAGGAAATGCTATTCCCAGCCAGCAGTAGGCTAAGCCTGGCTCACAGCTCCAGAGAGCTGGAGGGGAAGGAGGGAGACCATTAAAATAATATTATTTCTTCCTAACAGCTGCACCTCATCCTTCCTCCCCAGAGTGCAAAAGAACAGAAGGCCAGGAAGAGCTGTGGCCAAGGGCTGTGCAGAGCCATCCAAAGCCACAGACAGATGCACACCCTTTCACCCCCAGATAATTAGTTGTCCACAGCAACTAACACTTTCCTGGCTCTGCCTTGAACAATCCTAAGCCAGGATCCAAACCATCACTCTTCTTTTTTCTGTGCATGCTGAGTTTAGAGAGGTGCTTCAGATCTATCTTTGGCAAGTTTGTTGTTTCTTTTGGATTTGACCACGAGAACTCTTTCTTGCAACAAACTGGATCAGCAGTGTTTCATTGGATGTTGGTTTTCTCTTTTGGTCTGAGTGAAGGTTAACAGCATTATAAATGGACTAAAATGATGAAAAGTGAATGTGGGTGTCTGGCAGTAGATCCTCCCTTTTTATACCTCCAGCTTCTCAGCAGATAGTAACAGGTTTGCTAAGAATTAACCATCCTGTCTTTCCTTTCTTTGCCTAAGGCTAACCACTGCTAACTGGAGAACAAAGAGTGATATTAGTCACAGTACACATTTCTTTTGACTTTTCTGAAATTTAGTCATTGTTAACATCAACTGAATTTGTCTGATATTGTGGTTTTTGCCCCTGTTTTTTTTTAATGAGTTGAACATCGTGCCATGTAATAGTAAGGAAGAGATGTCTTGAGAAGAGCCCTGCTGGATCAGACCAGAGGCCTTTCTAGTCCAGCCTTTGGTTCAGCCAGTGGTAAATCCAGTGCTAATGGCAAGCCTGCCAGAGGACCTGACTTCAACTATAGCATCTGTCTTGCACGTCCCAGCAACTGGTATCCAGAGACATACTTCCTCTTGATACTGAAGGTATGCAAATCTCCCTACTATATAATCTATTTCATATGTTCCAGCAATATTATTGGGGCTTTTTTATTATAACATTTTTCCTTCCCTTTTTAAGGTGCAGTGTGCTTTTAAAACTAGTATGGTGTAGTAGTTTGAGCATTAGACAATGGCCATTTCCACTCTACACTATTATAGTGCTATTATTCCACTTTCAACATCCTGTGGAATTCTGGGGTTTGTAGTTTCCTAAGATCAAAGAGCTTTCTGGCTGAGAATTTTAAAGGCACCTCCCTAAACTGCAAACCCCAGGATTCCATAGGATGTTGAAAGTGAAATAATAGACCTATAACAGTGTAGTGTGGAAATGGCCTATAACTCTGGAGACCAAGGTTCAAATGCCAATTCAGCCATGGAAACCCGGTGGGTGACCTTGGGCAAGTCATACTCTCTCAGCCTGAGATGAAGGCAATGATATAAAACCCCTCTGGACAAATCTTGCCAAGAAATGCCTGTGATAGATTCACCTTAGGATTGCCATAAGTCAGAAATGACTTGATGGCACACAACAACAATATATACATACACCATTCAGGCCTTTAAAGCAGGGTGTAGATAACACACTATGTTCATCTTAGTCTAACGTGCACATTAAACTAAGCCAATGCAAAACAAAGGGTATATAACAACAATATTAGCTTGCAGGGCTAGGGTAAGGTGATCCCATCCCTATTCTCCAAATTCCCTGGCAGAACCAAACCTACAGCACAATCCAAGGCATTTTTATTCAAAAGTAAATTCTTCTGAGATCAGTGAAGCTTATACCCAGGTCACTGTGAATATTAGGTGTCACTGGTAGGAAAAGGCACTTCTGTGTCTTTCTTCTTTCACTACCATCTCACGGAGGCCAAATCATCAGTCACAGGCAGCCCAGCTTTGGGGAACCTCTTGGAAGAATGCTAGCCATACTACTGTACCAGAATGAGAGCCTGGAAAATTAATTTCTCTGCTGGAAATTAAATTGGAATTTTGACTGCAGGCAAAGAAGCCTAGCCTCGCTTCCAGTGAAAAAGAGACACAGGCACCTTAGATCAGCTGGAGACTAGTGGCAAAGAAGAGGAAAATAAATAAGCCAGTAATTAGGAAGGGGAGAGGAAAGAAAGAAGACAGAACCACAGGGGAAGAGTAGCTATTGGCTGTCTTCCTTTAAGGGGAGTCTTAATCTTTCTAAACAATGCTATGTCTACCTTCATTTTGTCCTTGGCATCCTTTTGAAAAAGTTATTTTATCTCACAGTTTCTACTTGTGAGAAGCCATGGGGAAAGGATGGGTTTTGTTTGATTCTTATAGTTTCAGCCTAATAGAGCTTAGATTGCCATCTCCAGAGACTCGTTTCTTTTATAGGTATTAGAGTGTGTGTGCACGTATGCATACGTATGTCTCTCTGTAAAATGCAATGTTATGTCAGTGGTGTTTCATAAATACTATTGCAAAGAAAGATTTCAGCCAAACTCTGGGCACAATTATACAGATTCCCAAACCACATGGACCTAGGAAGATAGAGAAGAGGAAAAATAGAGGTGGCAAGGTAGTTCTGCGTCCCTGCCAAGTTCTTGCTCGCAACATTTATCTCAGGTTAAACCATTTATCTACTCCTCCTCCAGTGCTGTTAGGAAACAACTGAGGGGGAAACACAGACATGAGACAAGTGAGGGGAGGGCTGAGCACCTCTTCTTGCCCGCTGTTCTCCCATGGAGAATAGGACGTGTTTTTCTTGAAGTATTTTCTTATTGTTGCTGTTGTTCCATATGTTACCTCTTTAGTATTACTCATTATTTGCTGAGCAATGTGTTAGTGATGTGTTGTGTGCCTCTTGGCAAACTACTTTTGTTTTTAAAAACCAAAACCAAAAACATGCACTTTAAAAAAATACATAAATGGACAAAAAAAGTCCTCTCAACAACTTTTCCCCAAAGGCATTGTTTTGGAAGAAGGAATAATGTTTACTTAACAGTCCCAAAATGTTGCAGGGAATGGCACAGTGAGATAGTACTGATATAGGTATGAATTAGAAATAATAAATTAGAAATAAAGTAGAGCTGGGGGCTTAGGTCAGAGGAACGGAGAAAGATTTAAGAAGGGTAAAAAGGCAGTAGAAGCAATGTGCTATTTCCAAGCTCTGCCTGGAACTCCCTCTCCAACCCTGCATGAATAAAGAGATCATGTTGGGAATCCTATACTTCCCTTGAAACAGCTAGTTGTGAATGTGAGTGCTGGGAGCAGTGCAAAATCAACGGGCAGGAAGAAGAGGACTTTACCCTGCCTGCATTTGTTGTTTCTTCCATGCAAACCCACAACCCCAAGTTGTTTCCTTCTGTATAGGTTTATGATTTTGAAAGAGAGCTGGTGTCCACATTTTATGGACCACATAAGAAGGGAGAGTTGGTAGCTGATGGGAAGAATTAAATGTCCCCTCCCACCAGCCCCCCCACCAATTTTGTGAGGAAGACAGGAAGCTAGAAGCCCTGTAGTACCCTCATAGCATGTAATTCTACCCTACAAGTACAGAAATATTTTGTTTACTAGCAGAAGGCAGCAAGGCAAGACTTGGTACTTACACCAGGACTGGCCAATCCCATGGACCCCAGAACAGGCTAAGTGGCCTAAGCCACCCCTCAGAAATCATCAGGCAAATTGGATCCACAAAACTCCCATGTAGTTGAGTCCATCAGGAAATATCAATCAAAAGTTTATGAAATGATCAAGAACATATGCACACACGCACATAATTTAGGGCAGCTATTGTAGCTGATGGGAATCAGTGTAGTGTAGTGGTTTGAGTATTAGAAAAGGATCCTGGGAGAACCAAGGTTCAATTCCCTGCTTGGCTATGGAAACCTACTGGGTGACAACGGGCAAGTCACACACTCTCGACCTCAGAGGAAGGCAAGGGCAAACCCCCTCTGAACACATCCTGCCAAGAAAACTTCAAGATAGGTTTGCCTTCTGGAGCCCATAAGTTGGAAACAACCTGAAGGTACATAACAACAACAGCAACAACAAGTTGTAGTTGAGCCCTCCCATAAATAACAAAATCTGCATCCAATCTATCCTGTCTATATACACTTCCTTGGGAGTAAGCTGCACTGAACACATGGAAAACACTTCCAGGTACATATGATACACGTAAGCATCTTCATATTTAAGGATGATTGAATGATAATGAATGGGAAAAGTAACTTGCCCTCCTCCGACTGTGTCTTCTACTTTACTTTCTCAACCTTTTTGTTTAAGCAGGCTTTTAAAGTGTAAACATGGAGATGTGTGCTTATTTGGGGTGTGTGTTATTTTTTTAACTTTTGTATGCCTTTGAAATGATTTTATACTGTTTTAATGTGATGATTTTTAATTGTTTTAAAATAGATCATTAGGTTTTTAATTCTTTATGTGAGCTGCCTTGGGCCCCACTCAGGGAGAAAAGTGGCATACAGATGAAATAAATATGTAAATATTTGCACCTCAGTCTTGTAGATACACATGTATTTGTGTTTTCTTTTGAAAGTATTATGTGTGTAATCTTGCGTCTTCCCAATATCCCCATAGCAATTCCTTTTAAAGTACTGGAAGGACAGATGGGATAAGAGACCTTATGGGCACGGTTACATTAACTTAATAGAATCCTACATATGTTTTTCTTTGCTTCATATATCAGTTGTATTTCATAATTTACTCAGTGTTTTTAACATTCTTTATTATTTTGCCATTGTTTCCATGGCAGTGAGATTGCTCCCTGCTTCTGGTGGTGGTGGTGGTGGTGGTGGTGATTTTAATGCAATACATTCTGTGTTTTCATCATATTGTTAAAAAAAAAGGACCTACAAGCAGACAAAACTAGTAACAACTTGCCTGATGGTTCGGGGCTCCCTGGCCAAACCAGAAGGCCTCATGAACCTATAGTCCCTTCTGTGCCTGAAGAGGGCTTGTTGGGGGTCTAAGAACACTGGCCCTGGGTGCTCACTTTCAGGCTAGCTCTCAGCTTTCAGTAACTTATGTTTCAGAGGCTCTAGTCTTGGGGAACAGGATTAATTGAAAACAGCATTCAGCCATAGAACCCTAGGAAGAACAAAGCATGCTCTGCTCTTGCATTTCAGAACAAAGAGAATGGGGAAGGGGAAATGGACAATCGTATCAGAGCAACCGAAGTTTACAAAGGGATATAGGAAAGAAGTGAGTCCTATTGTTGGAGTGTTCTCCAGGACCATGCTACTAGCCTTGCTCTGACCCTCTGTCATGCACAGCAGCATAGATTCTATGTTGGGGGAAACACAAATGGAACCATTTGATCTTGTACTTTTGCAGAAGTAAAAAGACTTCACTTGAAATAATCCAGAGTTGGGGGAACTAGTAGCCCTCCAGATGTTACTGGGCTCCAGTTCCCATCAGTACCAGCAAGCCAGACTCCCTGGCTAATGGTGAGGGCGCATAGTAAAGTACAGGAGAGGTAGAGGCTTCCCAGTTCTGGCATCCATTTTAACAGCCATGGCAAATCTCCCTAAGGCTCTCTCAATGGGCCAGAATTGTATTATCCCTCCATTGCAGGAGCAGGGAGATGGTGGAAGCTGAGACCAAATGGACAAAGAGAGAGAGAACGATCCCAATTTAAACATATAGATCTTCTGTCCTCATGTCTTGTTTGGCCTTTAGGCTATAGCCTGCCATGTGAACTTGTGGTTCATAACAGAAACCAAACCTGAACCAGGGACACTCCGGACCACAGCATCTTACTCTGAAGTTGCTCTTACTTATTAGGCACGCTGCCCTATAACAGCCTTCTGGAGCTGCAATAAAACGCTCCATTGTTCTCTCTCCCCTGCTAGTTCTTCCTCTGCATTTGACATGCCCAGACCTATCCTTAGGCACAAGATAAATCCTCTCCAAAACCCAAGATGACAGACAAAATCAGACACTGTTGGAAGAAAGAGAGGTTGCGAAAGAGGAGAAAGAAGAGGAGAAAATTCCTTCCCCCCGCAAAGCTTCATGCATTCCCTAAACTAGAGCACTGGATGCACAGAGCAGATGGCGTTTTTTTTAAAGGCTGCATTAATAACTGTTGGCAAGAGAGCTGAAACTTCACTGAGTCCCAGTGTGGTGCTGTATGCAGATGCATGAGGAGGTGGGGTGAGTTTGTGATGCTTGTGACATAGCCAATATAACCTTCCCTATGGGAAACTCCCATCACTTCTACTGAAAAAAGGGCTATGGTATGATGCCCCTATTCTCTTTGGCATCAGAGGTCACTTTGAGAGCTGAGAAGGGAGTGTGCAAGGCTGGTCCTTCACTGGCATTACTCAAGGGTGGAAACCTTCATTGCCGGCAACAGCTGACAAGGTCAACACGTGGATTTAGCACCACCTCAGGGCTGTTTCTGTTTGAGGGAAGAGAAGGATAAAGACAGAGGAAGGGCGGGTTGTGTGTTTCTCTCCAAGAACACAACACTGACCTACATGCAGGCCTTCCTTTTCTTCCTTAAGACTGTGTGCATAGAATTTCACATAGTTTCTTGTACCTGGATTAAAAGAAGTAAGGTTTCTGCAGGATTTCAGGCTTCATTCTGCAAAAGAAAGCAAAGCAAGTCCCTGGAAATCTTCGAGATTGTAGCTCACCTATTTTGCCAGGCATTTGACAGTAATGAATTTGTTGGCAGTCCTAAAGAAAAACACAGAGACACACACATGCAGACAGTCATTAATTTGCCAACGCTTTCTCTCCTTCCCAGCATGCCATTTCTTTTCTCCTACCCCCAGAGTTAAAAATCCTGCACCATCCAAAGCACCATATATTCATGGGGATGGAGTGTTGGCAAGTGAGGGAATTCACAACTGAACTTCTAAAGCTGCTTCTCCAGGATTTCTTAGCAATTCTGCCAAAGAACTGGCAAAACCACCTCTGAGTATTCCTTTCCTAAGAAAGCCCTATGAAATTTATGGAGTTGCCATAAGTCACAGGTGACTTGAAAGCACATACACGCACACACCAATCTGACATCCAAACTGTACAAGCTTCTCCAGGGATAAGTGGTTTTTGAAGCCTCCTCCCCCCAAAACCCCACCCCACAAGTGCATCAAGGGGTTAAGGAGATGCAGCCACATATTCCAAGAATTTGAAATCACCATTTTCTCATTAAGCTCCAATTCTTCTCTGCCAAATGCCAGGTAATCAGTGGGCTCTCAGTTCACTGCAGGCCAGATAATGACAGGGCTGGCAAAAGGATTACTGCCTGCAAATGTGTAAGTTAAATGAGAGATTTAAAGGGGGAGGGGGAAAGGCCAGGAGTACAAGGGAAACCAAACATCTTAATCCTCAGGACAATTCAGCCAACACAGACACCAGGGGAACTACTAACAAAGATCTGGGAATATCAGATTGAATATAAAATGACTGGTGAGGAATGGTGCTTACTGAAAACTACAGTTGCTGTTGTTGTGTCCCTTTAAATCATTTCCAACTTACAGCAACCCTGAGACCACCATATCATGGAGGTTTCTTGGCAAATTTTGTTCAAAAAGGCTTCTCCTTTGCCTTCCCTGAGGCTGAGAGTGTGTGACTTGCCCAAGATCACGCAGTGTATTTCCATGGCTGAGTGGAGATTCCAGCTCTGATCTCCAGAGTCATAATCCAGCACTCAAACCACTACACCCTGCTAACTCTGAATTTTGTAATGCTGGCAGTACAGCCCAGTGAACTCAAATATGTTTACTTCCTGGAAGATATGGCTAAGATTATGCTGTCAGAGTGCCAACCATGAGCTAGTATTTCCTGGAAATGTTGGTCCTCCAGGTGTTTTGCAGTTTGGTGTTGAGAAGCTCTGTAGTAGCTCATCAAGGGACTGAGACCATCAGATTAGAAAGCAAAAGTTTATTTTTGCTGTGCAGGGATCTCAGTGGAATGAATTTCCAAAGACTGAGAGCCCAGAGTCAGGTGTCAGCACACATTTATACATTTTCAAAAACAGGTACAGGAAATGATTACCATATGACCATATATGAAAAGTTCTAGAGGTCACAGACGCCCCTTTACAATCTCAAAATGATGTATTTCAGTACCAAGGGAGTACTCTCGCTCATACACCGACCTTGAAAACTCCCCAGGTTCCCTGCATAGCTAAGTGCATACCTAAGCCTTCTGATAAGATAAAGGACACATCTGCTCACCTTATTTTTCTTTGATTTTTCTACTTAAGCAACAACTTCTTCAATTTAACCCTTTCATTCCCCTCCCTTTATGCCAAATTCTATTGCAATTTGATCATACTCTACTTAAGCTTGCTTTTGGGCCATAACAGCAAAGCGAGCTGCCTTTCCCTCCATAGCTTCAGAGAGAGAGGCATGTACACACTTCATGGCACAAGAAATACATACCATTATTAGGAACCCTCCTACAATCAACAATACTTAGAAACAGAGTTTTCTAGTGAACTAAGACCTGGTAGCCAGGAAATTAACCAGTCCCAGGGGTTGCTAATGCCGCTGTCATTGTTTTGTATTAACCCTTGTAAGTGTTATATTTCATCTTCTACAGTCTTGTTGAGATCATGGAAGGTGACCCTGCATCCTCCTTTGACCATAGAACAAACCCCCCTTTCCTGGCTAATAAGTAATCCAGGGCCATACGATGTTGTAATAGTAACTGATTCAGCTCTTCAATTTCTTGCTGGAGGGCTCGTACCAATTTCCCAGTTGCATTTATGGTTTTCTCCAATCAGCAGGTCAATCCTAGATGCTCTTAGAATTCTGAGCCACAATTCCTGGATAGGATCCCAGAAGAAACACCCTGTGATTAGTCCATCTCCTACTTATCTACCTTCACTCGTAGACAACTGCTTTCCCACAATGACCAAATCTTCACATTCAGTCCAGTGGTCCCACTAGGTCCCATTTTTCCCTTATGGCCCATTTTGGTCATCCTGGAGGAAGACTTGGACAGGTAAAGTCATATACCCAATTCCCACACACTGGTAAGTCCCTGGGTGGTAATTGGTGGCTCATCCATCAAAATAAACAGAGGAACTAAGAAACATTGTCAGTCTTAGTATTAATCTGACAAAGCACAGACTGCCTGACCCTGTATAATTAAGAGTGAACATAGAGGATTCGAAATACAAATCTCCAAAGCTGGTTTCATTTAAGCCCACCTTGGGTTGATAGGAATTGTTATATGAGCCATACAAATAAAATCTGTCATTGCAAGCTGAATAATTTCCCAATTTACCATAAATTGAGGAGTATTTTATATATCCTTTCCACTTAGAATTCCATATTCCACTATGGAGACAGCAGAAACACATTCCGTAGAATAAGCTTAAATTTCACTCAATCGAGTTTTGTTTATGTTACTGTCAACTTTGGCAAACATGTTGGGATTTCCCCTCAGTGCTGATTGTAATACTGACAACCAGTCCTGGTTTGTTAATGAGGGAGGGCATAAATCCAAAGTCCACTATGGTCTGTGGGTGTTCATAAAAGAGAGTAACATTAGGTCCATGTTGTTGGAACATGTGTGCAGCGTGTTGTTTAAATCAGTTAGCCTCAATTGTTCCACACGCTATGCTCTATCTGACGACATTATCCACTTCATTTTCGGAGTTAAACAGGGATCCAACTGCTTATCCCACACAAATACCTTCTATACATATACAAGAAAACCAAAATTCCAAAGAATATACACACTACTATTATTACTAGTTCACTAACATTCATTACTTCTAGTCCTCATCCGCCATAGGGGGATCTGGCCGTGCGATAATAGTCAGCCTCCAGACTCACTATGGCAGGGCCTAGTCCCAAGTCTTCCTCCTCTACACGCTGTGAGGTCTGACCATACGTAGAGCTACCAGCCTCCAGATGTGTGGCAGCAGTAGGGTCAGCCTAGGTTTTCATTCACTTGTTGCGGATCTGACTTACGGTGAGAGTGGTCAATTCCCTGGTATGACCACAGCAGAGTCTAGTCCGAATCTTCTCTCCCCCATTTCATCTGGACAATTTCAATTTCAGAGGGTTTTCTTGTAATGAGATTACAGTCCAGTCAGTAAATGCTCTTTTTACCCTAATGTAATGTATCCAAGGTTTCAGCCGTGCTACTCTTACTGCAGTGGGTATAACTAACAGCACCTGCATGGCACTCTCCATCCTGGTGATAGGGGCTCTCCTTTCCAATCTTTAACGCACACCTCATCCCCAGGTTGGAAGGAATGTGCTTTTGTGAGGAAAGGAACTTGTCTAACCTCCAAAGCATGGGCATTAACCTTCCCTAGAGCTTTCCCTAATGCTTGCACCTCTTGGATACTTAGAAATTTCTATTTTGAACATGTTCCTTTATTCCTTTCAGGACGGCTTTCCTGTTCCACAACATTTCAAATGGAGTTAGCCAGCTTGTCCGATGAGGGGTGCATCTTATCCTCAGGAGTGCTATCGGAGCACATCTAGCCATGTGAGTTTTGTTTCCTGGCACAATTTTTCAAGCTGGGTCTTCAATGTTCTGTTCATCCTCTCCACCTTCCCAGAGCCTTGGGGTCTATATGCACAATGTCGCTTCCAGGTGATTCCTAGGATCTCTGCCAGACTCTTGATTACTCCATGCACAAAGGCTGGGCGGCTGTTGGATCCGATGTGGACGGGTAACCCATATCTTGGTATGATGTCTTGGAGCAAGGCCTGGGACCACTTCCTTGGCCTTCTCGGTCCTGGTAGAATATGCTTCAACCCACCCTGTGTGAAGCACATACCATTACCAACATGTACCGATATTGTCCCTGACCCGCTGGCATCTCTGTGAAATCCACCACTAGGGATTCAAAGGAGTAGATCCTTGATATTGAATTCCCCCTTCCAATCTTGGCCCCTGGCGTGGGTTGTTCCTAGTATAGTTTTATATTTCTGAGGATGCCAGCATGGTGTACTGGCTTACTCCATCTATAAACACATCCTTTGCTATCAGCTGGGCTAACACCATCTTTCCCAAGTGCGTGGCTTCGTGCACTCTTGCACAATTGACTATCCCATGGATTGGGGTATGTAACATCTTCCATCTGGCAAGACCCACCAGCCATCTTTATCATATATAGCCCTCAGGTCCTTTTTCCAGCCCCCTCGTCTTCCTGCTGAGTCTACCTAGGGGTCTGGCCACTAATTGATATTTGGAAAAGTGGCGTTACCAGATCTCCGTAAATCTTCCATTTCATTCTCTGGTTCTCATTCCGCAGCCTCCTTTGCAGCTGCAGCTGCTTTTTGGTTCCCTTCTAAACCACTGGATCTTTTCCTCTCCTATGTCCTCTACAGTGCATCACAGCAACTTTACGAGGAGCCCATACAGCTTCTAATAGATGGACTCTATTTCTTTCCCATATTTGATCTCTTGTCCCAAGGAATTGATCAGTCCCTTTTCTTTGTACAGTGCTCCATGCGCATGTAGGGTAGTAAAGGCATACTTTGAATCTGTACATATATTTACAGTAAGTCCCTCAGATAGCTCCAAAGCCTGAATCAGGGCAATGAGTTCTGCCTTCTGGGCCCAAGTGCCAACAGGAGTGCTTTGGCTTCTATTGTCTTGTCCGCCGTGACCACTGCATATCCGGCCTTTCGCTTTCCTTCTCGTACGAAGCTGCTTTCATCTGTATAGTAAGTGACATCAGGATGGGGCCATGGGGTGTCCCGCAGATGGTCTGCTTGAATATACTTCATCCATGGTTTGAAGGCAATCATGATGTGTATTCCCAGATCTCAACTGCAATAATGTTGCAGGGTTCAAGGTGGTGCACAATTCCAACTTCACTCTGGGCTTTCACAGCACACTTCCCTGATACTTGGACATTCGGCTATTTATGAACCCATAATTGCCTTTGTACTCTATTAGGGCCAATACAGAATGTGGGACCTTTACCATCAGATTCTGGCCTAAGGTTAGCTTGTCTGGTTCTTTTACCAACAAGGTGGTTGCCGCTATAGCTCTTAGGCACCCAGGCCACTTCTGGCGACTGGATCTAACTGCTTAGAGGTATGCCACAGGGCGATGTGAGGATCCCAACATCTGTGTCATAGATCCCACTGCTATTCCAGTCTTCTCATCAACATATAGAGTGAACATCTTCGTCACATCTGGCAGGCCCAGCGCTGGAGCTTCCACCAGTGCCTTCTTTATCTGCTCCCAGGCTCTCTTCTGTTCTTTTCCCCACACAAATTCAGACTTCTCCGGACCTTTGGTAGCGTCATATAAGGGTTTACTCATCACTGCAAAATTAGGAATCCAAATTCTACAAAACCCAGCTGCACCCGAATCCTCGTATCAGTTCAAGCAGAGCACACACAGCCTCCTTTCTCGGTGGCTTCTCCTTTCCTTGAGTCACTTGGAATCCCAGATATCGCACTTCTGCTTGGGGCACAACTGGGCCTTCTTTTTAGATACTTTGTAGCCTGCTTCTCACAAAAGCCAGAGCAACTCCACTGTGGCCTCCTTGTACACTCTCTCTTCCTCACTGGTAGCTGCCAACAACAGGTCATCTACATATTACAGCAAGACTCGTTTCTCGGGCTCAGATCGAACTGCTCAAGTCTTGACTCAAGGATGTCCCGAAGATGGTAGGCAAAGTTCTTCCAGCCCTGAGGCAAGTGACACCATGTAAACTGGGTCTTCTGGTCTATAACACGGTCTTCCATTTGGAAAGCAAATATTTCCTGGCTTTGAGGGGCCACTGGATACAGAAGAAGGCATCCTTGAGATCCAAAACAGTAAAGTGAGTAGCTGTGGATGGAACTAGTCCCATTAAAACATATGGGTTTGGCGCCACCTGGGTGTAGGGTCACTGTAGCCACATGACCATCCTCAAGTCTTGAACTGGGTGATATTCCTTTGTCCCTGAGGCTTCAACACAGGGAGTAATGGATATTTAGGGAGAGCGAATTATGTTGTATTTCTTCAGTCGATTTAAATGCTTCCTGGATCCCGTCCACGGCTTCTCTGGGCGAATCATACTGCCTCACACGAATCGGGCACAGCATTTGGCTTGAATTCCACTACTATGGGGGCCACGAATGGGCTAACCCAGGAGGGTTGTCTCCAGCCCATACTCCTGGGGGTCCAAATGCAGTGGGTTGCCTTGACAAACCATGATCTGGTATCTTCGCCACTCTTCCTCCATTGGCTAAGTTACTGAGATACTCTTTGGCCCCCTGAAATTTATTTCCATCATCTCATCTTCTTCAATGGAAATCTGGGTCCTCCAATTTAGCTGAGCAAGTCTCCACCTGGGTAAGGGCACAGGGCAATTTGGTAAGTATAGAAACTGGTGAGTAACTTGGTGTTTCCCTAAATCCACAATCCTTTTTTCTAAAAGAGGGTGTTGTTCCATTTTCCCTGTGGCTCCCACAATTCTTATAGCATTTTCGGTTTTTGGGGCTATTGCTGAATTTACTACGGAACAGGTAGCACCCGTGTGCACCATCATAGGGATGGCTCTCGGCCCCCAATTTGTGCTGTGACCATAAGCTCCCTGGGGCCAAGAGCAAGGAGGCCCAGTCTGTCCTAATCGTAATGTTCCATTCCAGTCAGCCCGATGAAGTCCTCGAATCCTTCATCTGCCTCTTGCTCATATCTTCCATCCACTACTCTTCCTCTTCCTCTTCCTCTATTTGCTCCTCTTCCTCGGTCCATTCCTCTTCCTCTATTCGCCATCCCTCTCTGTCTAGGGTATTCATTCCTCCAGTGCCCAACCTGTCGGCAGAGGAGGCTTTGTCTGCGTCTTAATGGAGGTCCATTCTTCCTCTAGTTTCTCATCCCTTCCTTTGCCACCAGGGCCACGGCCAAGAATCCCGCTTTCTTATGTATCCTCCTGTCTCGCTCCCTCTTTTCTTCCCGCTCTCTATTTATGTACACCTTCTGAGCAATGCTCACCAGTTGACTGAGATTCATTCCTTCAAATCCTTCTTGTGTTTCTTGTAATTTCTTTCGGATATCAGCTTCCTCCCACAAATGACGTAGCCACCACCCGGAGAATCCTCTCAGCAGTGTCCGGATTCAGGGGACTGCCGATAGGCATTTAACAATCTTTCTAAATATTCTCCTGGGGCCTCAGTGGGTCCTTGTGTTACTTCCTGGTACTTTTACCATGTTGATAGCCTTCTTCACACCTCTCCTCATTCCAGTCAGCAGATCGCCCATATTCCGCTAATCTATCCTGTTGCTGGTTATCATTTGGATCCCAGTGTGGGTCCATGATGGGGACTCACTCATGCACCCAGGCATTTACATCCTGCACTTCTGGTCCTGCTCTCTCCGTCGCTGCTACCTTCTCCACTTCCTCCAATATCATCCTCCTCCTCTCTTCAGTAATAAATAGAGTCAACAATAGTTGTTGACAATCCTGCCAGGTAGGAAGATGAGTAGCCGTAATGCTAGTGCACAGCTTTATCATCTCTTGAGGCTTCTCAGGTATATGACCCGTAATGGGTCTTCCAGTTTAACAAATCTGAAGAGGTAAAAGGAGTGTATTGATAACTCAGTACCCGCCAGTACCCTCCTTCTTCATTGGGATCTGCCACCAGTTGGGTAACTCGTCGCAGTGGTGCGATTACATCTCCACTCTCCTCATCTGAATGATCCTGTTTCTTCACTCTTCTCCCTAGGCTTGTCCTTCTTTAACCTTGGCTTTTTCCTCTTTCGGTCCTTGTCTCAAATCAAAGGAATCGGGAGATCCCTCCTTCTCCTGGGCAGCTGGGCTGAGAATCCATCAATCCCCTACGCAGTCCCCCCTGCTCCAGGAGATCCGGTTGCAGGGGTAGAGCTGGTGGCTGCAAGGCTGGCTGCGGTGCCACGCACTGGGTGGGGGTGTCGGTGAGTTCCTCTGGAGCTGAATCTGCCAAAATCTGTCCTTTTCCAAACTTTTGCCAGTCCTATCCTGCATTACTACCATGGCCTTACAAATTTGCTCCTACATTTCCGCAACCAAGGAGGGTTCTCTGTGACCACTGTGTCCCATGAATCTATGTACTCACAGTCCATCGGGATGGCCAGGCTCACCCACCACCACCGAATACACTGCCAATTATCACCCAGTCAGCCTGACATCAGTACCCGGAGATCTGGAGCAGATCATTAAGCAGTCAGTTTCTACTCATGTATGTGGTAATCAGAAGAATGCAATATGGATTTGCAAAACTAAGACGTTCCAGACTAATCTTATCTCTTTTTTATGATACAGTTAACTAGCTTGATAGATGAAGGGAATGTGTGGATGTAGCATATTCCTTCAATTTCAGTAAGGCCTTTGAAAAAGTTCCCATGACATCCTTGCAATGAAGCTGGTAAAATGTGGGCTGGACAGGGCTACTGTTAGTTGGATTTGTAACTGGTTGACCCTCCGAACCCAAAAAAGGGTGATCACGAATGGCTGCTTTCCATCCTGGAAGAAGTAACTAGCGGGGTGCCACAGGGTTCTGTCCTGGGCCCAGTGCTGTTCAATATTTTTATCAACGACTTGGATGAAGGAATAGAGGGCATGCTGATCAAATTTGCAGATGACACCAAATTGGGAGGGGTTGCTAATACGCTAGAGGACAGAATCAAAATTCAAAATGACCTGGATAGATTGGAGAGCTGGGCCAAGCCTAACAAAATGAAATTCAACAGAGAGAAGTGTAAGGTCCTACACTTAAGTAGAAAAAATGGAATACAGAAATATAGGATGGGGGACACGTGGCTGGATAGCAGTATGTGTGAAAGGGATCTAAGAGTCTTAATAGACCACAAGCTGAACATGAGTCAACAGTGTGATGCAGCAGCCAAGAAAGCCAATGCAATTCTCGGCTGCATCAATAGGAGTATGGAGTCTAGATCGAGGGAGGTACTGGTACCACTCTACTCTGCTTTGGTTAGACCTCATCTTGAATACTGTGTCCAGTTCTGAGCACCCCAATTCAAGAAGGACATGGTCAAGCTAGAGCAAGTCCAGAGGAGGGCGACCAAAATGGTGAGAGGCCTCGAAGCCATGCCCTATGAGGACAGACTTAGGGAGCTGGGTATGTTTAGTCTGCAGAAGAGAAGGTTAAGAGGGGACATGATAGCCATGTTTAAATATTTGAAGGGATGCCATGTAGAGGAAGGAGAGGGCTTGTTTTCTGCTGCTGCAGAGACCAGGACAAGGAGCAATGGATTCAAGTTGTAGGAAAGGAGATTCCACCTGAACCTCAGGATGAACTTCCTGACAGTCAGGGCTGTCCGGCAGTGGAATATGCTGCCTCGGAGTGTAGTGGAGTCTACTTCCTTGGAGGTTTTTTAAGCAAAGGTTAGATGACCATCTGTCGGGAGTGCTTTGAGGATGTTCCTGTATGGCAGGGGGTTGGACTGGATGGCCCATGTGGTCTCTTCCAACTCTACATTTCTATGATTCTATGATACTATGATTCTATGCCCTAATTCGAGCGGGTTCCAAGCTCCCCTCCGGGGGCCACCCCACCTTGAAAGAAGGCCACTCCACCTCACACAAATTCTGTTAACGCCCCGGCGTCATTGGAGGATCCCCATAGTCCCCACTGAACCCTTTCTTGAAATTCTTTAACATACAACCCAAAGGGGCTTGCCAGCTCTGCCCTCTCCCATTCCCTCCCAATGTGGACAACGCACACTAGGAAAAGGGGATTTGGCCCATGGGTAAGGGGTCCCACATGCCAACACAAAGGGGGATAGACACCACTCGCTCCACACCGACCCAAGCACCCAGACACTCAACAGTATGCTGTGGGAACTGCGATGTCTCTCAATCCTCCTTTCACACATTCACACCAACAAACTACCTCCCACCTCTTATGCCACCTCCAAAAGCCTCGCGGTTTCACCCACAACAACAGTGGGGTACTAAAGCAAGACTGAAGGGGTTAATCAGGCCCCTCTTCTCCCCAAGTTTGCGGGGAGACCACTCACCAACAGTCGTGGGAGGGTTCTGCTTTCTGCTCTGACCTTCAGTCCCTTGGCAGGAGCGCTACCATCAGAGCCATCGCCCCACTCCGAGTCAATCCTTCCAACAAAAGAAAGCTGGGGCACCCTGGGTCGCATCGGGAAGAGGCAACGGCCCCAATGCCCTGGCATCCGCCAAAGTGGGCAAACGCCCTTCAGATCCCGGACCAGCCCCCAGAAAAATGTAGTGGCTTGTCAAGGGACTGAGACCATCAGATTAGAAAGCAAAAGTTTATTTTTACTGCACAGGGATCTCAGTGGAATGAATTTCCAAAAGACTGAGAGCCCAGAGTCAGGTGTCAGCACACATTTATACATTTTCAAAAACAGGTACAGGAAATGATTACCATATGACCATATATGAAAAGTTTACAGGTTACAGAGGCCCCCTTTACAATCTCAAAAAGATGTATTTCAGTACCAAGGGAGTACTCTCGCTGGGTTACACCGACCTCGAAAACTCCCCAGGTTCCCTGCATAGCTAAGCGCATACCTAAGCTTTCTGATAAGATAAAGGACACATCAGCTCACCTTATTTTTCTCTATTTTTCTACTTTAGTAACTTCTGCAATTTAACCCTTTCAGCTCCAACCAGTTTGGCCAAAAGTCAGGAACTCTGGGAGCTGAAGTCAAAACATCTGGAGGGCCTAAGTTTGGAAAACACTGACTAGACATTCAGATTCAGCAAGGCCACAAAGATCTAATTAGAGTTAGTTGGCTGGTTACATTTATGTTGGTATTTCTCCCCAAGAGCTCAAGGGAGCATTTATGGAACTCCTCCATGCCATAATATGTTCGCAACTTACCTGTGGGGTAGGTTAGGCCAAGAAATTGTGACTGGCCTACAGTCACTGAGTGAGGTTTGCTGCTGATTGGAGAGCTAAACCTGTATTTCTTCATATCTGGTATAATTTCTTATACTGTGGTTATTATGGAGGGACAGTCAATTTATGGTCTGCTATATCGTCTTAGATTGCAGTCCCTCTCATGCCTCCCCACAGACCATGCCGAGTCGATGTGTGTGAAGTACTTTAAATATAGCTGAAATTAATAATATATAATACTAGGAAGTATTGTTAGGAGCAAGAGCAATCAGCATCTCCAAAAAAGCATGTTAAGCTGAGATACAGACATGGGCCCAGAATACTGAGAATCAGGAATCCTGTTTGCAAGCAGATTATTGGCTACAATATCTCTGCTCTTTGCTCTTTGTAGATGAAGCAGCTACCTGGCTCTATAGTACAGCTGCAAGCAGACTGTGTTTTTGTTCAAGTGACAAAATATTCTGTTGAATGAGAATGTATTTACTGATGAATAGTGTTTCAGCTTTTAATTTGTGTTTTAAGCTGCTTTGGGATCCTTCAGTGGATGAAATAGTGGGATCACAAAGCTGGAAAGGATTCCAAGGGCCACCTAGTTCAACCTTTTGCCTGTGCAAGAATCCAGTTATTTTTTTAAAAATTGAGTCAGAAAAGAAAAGCAGAAGGAAAAAAATGAAAAATGAAAAAATATACAAAGATATGCAAAATACAAATATAGTTTTATATCTACATATTTCAGTCATGTAGTGATAGTCCATTAAGTACAGATACCATTTGTATACTACCAGATTAACAAGGTGACACCAATAAATGAATAAAAGAAAAGAAAAAGAAACCAAATCAGTCTATGTACATCTTGTCATTTTTTAAAAACAGAATTCTTCAGTCCTTCCTAGAACCTTTTTTGGATTCAAAAGTAATATGTACTAGTAGCTTTCATTCATGCATTTCTAGCTAACTATATAAAGATATGTTCTTTCTGTTACTCCTGGGAATCCAGTACTAAACATCCTCATGGGATAGAAATGGGCATCCAACTTCTGCTTATAGACCGCCAACAAAGGAGGTCTTCCAAGGTGAACAGCTCTGCTTGAGAAGTTCCTCCGAATGAATATGATATGAAGCCATTCAGTCAGCCAATAGGTCACACACTTATTCTCACTTTACTGCCTAACAAAAGCAGTCCATCCAGGCAATACAATACAATTGCGATTATAGCTTTTGCATGGCAGTGCCTTAGCTATTGCAGGTATCTGTAATCAAAGACTCAGAAGTCCAAGGCCAGTAGCTTTAGCAAAGCTGAGAGGCACACTGCTACATTCTCATCTGCTCAGTTCAGAATTCCTGCACAAGGCTCCTCCTTTTCCCAATACTGATTGCAGCTGTTTTCAAGCCGAAATCTGGCACACACACTCAGAAGAAAGGAAGAGTTATTCCCAAATGTGTCATACTCCAAGTACATAAAAACACACTCACATATAACACCACTGAATTAGGGGAGTGTATTCCATCTGGTTCAAATAAAAAGAAAAGGAGAGACTATGGAGAAACCCATGAAATAAGGTACAGCAGAATCCAGACTGCCCGCCGCTAGCCAAATCAGGATGGTGGTTCCACCCCAAATTTCCTTCTATATGCATTCCATTTTCAAACAACATCTTGGAAATAGATATTTCCTTCTCCCCCTCACTGAATTACTTCTCCATTCAATGCAATTCCACGACTTTCCTTTCCTCTCCGGTTTGCATTATTAACACACATTTTCTCAGCCTCCTTCCAGCCGGGCCTTTTGCAGTACAATCCTATACAAGGCTATTCCAAAAGCATCCCCTTTGGGCTCAGTGAGGCTTGCTCTCTCCTTGGTAAGCAGGTACAAGGTTGCTCACAGCCTTAACTGCTTTTGCTCCTTTTACTACCACACCTCATTATTAGCAAATTGCCTTTTGCTAATGAAGAGCAACTGAGTGGGCAGAGGAGAAAATGGAAATTACAAAATTCCAGGGGAACTATTTTGATCTGTTTAGCCAAAGAGGTCTGTTTCTCATTACCATTCTCTGAAGCAGTGGAACCTACTTCTTATCCAGGATGGTAAATCTAAGGTTGCAAAGTGAGGAAAAGCTGCTGTTTTCTTACTGGCCTGAATCTTCCACGCCGTGGGTTGGAAAGTCTGGGCCACTCACGTTTGCCTTATTGCCCATGCATGTAATAGGGCAATTGGGCCCCTCGGGGTACTACAATTCCCATCATCCCCAGACATTGGCTATGATGGCTGATGTTGATGGAACTTGAAAGAGTCCAGCATCATCAGTGGATCACACCTTCCCCACCCTTACCATACAGAGTAACCAAATATTAAAGTAAACAGGGCTCCTGCGCCATTAATAGTTGCCTCTGCGAAGAGTGACCTGTAGTCACTGTGCTTAACTATTCCTGCTGGCATTTCCTCTTCTGCGCATGTGAGTCAAGGCATGTGAGTCCTGTCCTCCTTTGCACACTGGCATTTATCTTCATTTAAGAACAACTTTCATCTTTCCTGTAGTGGCAAATAATTTCAGCTACTAAGTTATCACTAGCCATGCAAGCTTGCTGAGACTCCCTCTTCCACACAGCTACTAAAGGTACAGGAGCCCTGTCCTCTTTTTCACATGAGGAGAGAGCAGAAAGTGAGCTGTGTCTGAGAAGATATCCTTGACTGGGTGTTTTTTGCAGGTTTGTGGGGCTGTGTGTGTTTGTTTGTTTGTGTTTGCTCTGGCCATGTGCTCTCCCTCAGCACATGGCCTAACTGACTAGCTAGTGGGAGGAGCTAGCAGCATTCAGGTCTAACTGACTAGCTAGGGCAGTGGTTCTCAACCTTCCTAATGCCGCGACCCTTAAATACAGTTCCTCATGTTGTGGTGACCCCCAACCATAAAATTATTTATTTATTATTTACAATGCCTCCCCCCCCCGGCAAAGGCCACCTCGCCAGCCAGGAACGGGGGGGCGGGCAGGGAGGGAAAGAGGAGCCGTGTGTCTCCCCCGGGAAAAAACTCCAAGAACCCTCCCTGGGCTCTGCTTCTGCTTCGCTCTCATTTCCGCTGGAGGGGGGCAGTGTGGGAAAAGTTTCCAGAGTGTCGACCCTGGCCAGGAGGGGGGAGGAATCTCAGCGCCTTTGTCTTTTGCGCCAGGTGCAGATCGCCCCCCTGGAAAAGCACCACCTTGCGGCCCCCCGGCCCTCCGCAGTGCCCCCCTCTGTGACGAGTGGGGCAGGGGCCGTGGCAAGGAGGGGCCCTGCCCCCCGTGCTGCTGCCCCCCGTGCTGCTGCCCCCCCGAGCTGGCCCGTCAGACAGGAGGTTCTCCCGGTAGCGGAGAAGGGGAGCGATTTCTGTCTCTTCTGAACAGGGGGCAGGAGGACATGAGCATGTGGCTTGCGCTTGCGCACCACCACTCCTGGGCCTTTTCCGCACATTACCTTATCACGGAGGTGGGGGGGTGCCGTTTGGGGAAGCAGGTTCTTGCATGAGGCGCTCTCTTCGCTGCTCCTTCGTCCCGCAGCTGGCTTCCTGGTTGCGCAACCGCCCCGTCCCTTCCTCCCCCAGCGCAGCCTACAGCTCCCAGGCTGCACTGTGGAAGAAAGGGGCGGGGCAGTCGCGCAACCAGGAAGCCAGCTGTGGGACGAAGGAGGGCGAAGAGAGGGCACCCCCACCTCCACGATAAGGTAACGTGAGGAAAAGGCCCGGGAGTGGCAGTGTGCAAGCCCAAGCCACACGCTTGCATCCTCCTGCCCCCTTTGACGGGAGCACATGCGGCTGCATGCGCTCCCGCCAAAGGGGGCAGAAGGACGCGAGCGCATGGCTCGCGCTTGCGCACCACCGAGGAGGGAATGGAGACTAATACCATCGGAAATACGTATTTTCCGATAGTCTTAGGCGACCCCTGTGAAAGGGTCGTTCGACCCCCAAAGGGGTCGCGACCCACAGATTGAGAACCGCTGAGCTAGGGGGAGCAGCTAGCAGCCATTAGCTCTTTATATCTGCTCCCAGCAGCTTTCAAGCTTATTTCCAGAGGAGAGAATGGAAGGTTAGCTCTGTCTGAGAAGACTTCCTTGATTGGATGTTTTTTACAGGCTTGTGGGGCTGTGTTTGTTTGTTTGTCTGTCTGTCTGTCTGCTCTGGCCGTGTGCTCTCCCTGAGCACATGGTCTAACTGACTAGCTATAGCAGCCATTAGCTCTTTATATCCATCCAGTATGGCTGTGTGAGTTTAGGAAGAGTTCATTGCTTCCTGGGTTGCAGCCCTCCTGAGACAGTCTGCCTGACCACAACATCCAGGTGGGTTGGGCAGCTTGGGGGGCTAACAAGAACCACTATAGAATTGCACCTTCAGTCCTGATAGTTTGAGAATAAGAACTTGGCAAACAAGAGTGTTGACGTAGGTTTTACCTGGGGAGTTTGAAGACAAAGCCCAGTTTTACTTCTTCTAATTTGACTGTCTAGATTATCAAGTATGGAAGGTGAGGGAGCTGCTGCAGTCACCTGCAACAGCTGTGGCATGTTTTTTTTTACACCTGCAGCAAATGCAAGCTGGTGGCCCTCTTGGAGGAGGAGATTCGGCAGCTGGAGGCCCAGGTTTCTTCACATTATTAAGGAGGGTGAGGAATTCTTGGATAGGACAAAGAGGACCTTCTTGAAGACAGAATATATGGAGAAGCTAGCAGACAAGGAAGTCGATTCACAAAACCAGGAGACAGACACTTGGAGGAATGCGACAGGGAGGAGGAGAAGGGCCACAAACCAAACAGAGACTCTCAAGCTACAGAATCACTTCCAAGTTCTCGACCTTATTAATGACAAAGTGGAACAGCAGGAGGTGGTAATGGAACACCAGGAGGAGGTAATGGAATGTCACCGAGAGGAAATTGAACATCAGCAACTGGAATTTGAACACCAGTAAGACAAAATCCAACAGCAGCAGAACCAACAGTGTCAACCTGAACAGAACGTCTAGGCGGCCATGGAAGAATCTAAAGCCACTCACAATAATCTTTGAGAACTCTTAGAGAACAGGAGAAGTCCCAGAAGACTGGAGGAGGACAAATGTTGTCCCCATCTTCAAGAAGGGGAAAAAAGAAGATCCAAATAATTATCGACCAGTCAACCTGACATCAATACTGGGAAAGATCCTAGAGCAGATCATTAAACAGTCATTGTAATTATTTAAAAAGCAATCACTAAAAGTCAAAATGGATTTCTCAAAAATAAGTCATGCCAGACTAATCTTATCTCTTTTTATGATAGAGTTACAAGCTTGATAGATGAAGGGAATGCTGTGGACATAGCACATCTTGATTTCCGTAAGGCCTTTAACAAAGTTGCCCATGACATTCTTGCAAGGAAGCTAGTAAAATGCGGGCTGGACAGTACTACTGTTAGGTGAATTGGTAATTGTTTGACCAACCGAACCCAAATGTTGCTCACCAATGGCTGTTTTTCATCTTGGAGAGAAGTGACTAGTGGGTGCCACAGGGTTCTGTCCTGGGCCCAGTGCTATTCAACATCTTCATCAGTGATTTGGATAAAGGAATAGAGATCATGATGATCAAATTTGCAGGTGACACTAAATTGGGAGGGATTGCTAATATGCTAAAGGACACAATCAAAATTCAAAATGACCTTGACAGATTGGAGAGCTGGACCAAACCTCGCAAAATGAATTTCAACAGAGAGAAATGTAAGGTCCTGCACTTAGGCAGAAAAAATGGAATGTACAAATATAGGATGGGGGGCACATGGTTGGATAACAATACATATGAAATGGATCCTGGTGGACCACAAGCTGAATGTGAGTCAGCAGTGTGATGTGGCAGCCAAGAAAGCCAACGCCATGGTGTCTAGATTAAGGGAGGTAATGGTATCACTCTACTCTGCTTTGGTTAGACCTCATCTGGAATACTGTGTCCAGTTCTGGGCAACTCAATTCAAGAAGGACATGGTCAAGCTGGAGCATGTCCAGAGGAGGGTTACCAAAATGGAGAAGGGTCTGGAAGCCATGCCTTATGAGGAGTGGCTTAGGGAGCTGGGTATGCTTAGTCTGCAGAAGAGAAGTTTAAGATGTGATATGACAGCCATGTTTAAATATTTGAAGGGATGCCATGTCAAGGAGGGAGCAGGCTTGTTTTCCACTGCTCCAGAGACTAGGACAAGGATTCAAGCTGCAAGAAAGGAGATTCCACCTGAACCTCAGGAGGGACTTCATGATGGTCAGAGCTGTCCTGCAGTGGAATATGCTGCCTCGAAGTGTGGTGGAGTCTTGTTCTTTGGAGGTTTTTAAGCAGAGGCTGGATGGCCATCTGTTGGGAATGCTTTGATGTGTGTTCCTGTGTGGCAGGAGGTTGGACTCAATGGCCCCTGTGGTCTCTTCCAACTCTATGATTCTATGTTGGCCTAGTGTATGGGAAAGGGTGAGTGTTAACAGCCTACATGCAATGCAAAATGCCTTGACCGACATGTCATGACCTCTAAGGAATTCAAGCTTGAGTTTCTTTTGGAGGGAATATAAAATGTTTTCTCTCACTGTCCAGAAAGTGAAAAGTCATTCAGCTTGTCTTCTTCAGTTTTAGATGATTCACTAGCTAAAGTGACCTCCTGGGAAAGAAGGATTTGACCAGTGTCACAGAGGTATATTTCAGTGAGGCTACCATAATGCATTCCATGGGAAGGAGAAAAAGAATAATCTTAATAAGTTGTTCCCAAGTCAAAAAAAAAGGGGTTTCTCTGGCAGTCAGGAAGCCTCGCCAAGAAATTATTTCGCTTAATTTTCTTTTGGTATTTGAAGTCCCAATATGTTGCAGAGGAATTATTCTGCAAGGTAAAACACCCATTTTTATTTGTTTTTGGAAAAACTATTACAGAAAACAGGTTCTTTGCACAAAAAAGTCCTCCACAACATCTCAATACATTTGAATATAAGAAAATACTGCAGAAGAATAGTTATTTTCTCTTACAGAGGTAGGGATGTAAATATAGACCCATACTATATGGGTCTGCAAGTATATACTTCAGTGTTTGGGGTTTTGTGTTTTGCTTTGGTTTTTTGCACTTGTTAAATGTGCATTTTGTTTTTTCCCCTGTGCCACTTGGGGTGATTTGTAACATTTAAAAAAATTATTAATTTAATAAAACAGATTTTTAAAAGCAACCAGTTAATCAAACTGCATATTTACAGCAGCTATAACAAGGCAGTGAGTGAGGATCAAGACCCATCATAATGAATATGTCTTTTGACTTTAGTTGGAAATCACAGATAGGCCATCTTTTAGGCCATTTCTGCACTAGGCTGTTATAGTGCTATTATTCCAGTTTCAACATTCTAGCCCCTCTCTAAACTGCAAACCTCAGGATTCCATAGGATGCTGAAAGTGGAATAATAGCGCTATAAAAGTCTAGTGCAGAAACAGTCTTAGAAAGGAGTTCCAGAGCTCAGGAGCAGTTACCAATAAAGACTCCTCTTACATTACCACCAAATGGGCTTCAAATGTTAGCGAGACAAAAAGCCCTCTTCTGAAGGTCATAAAGTCTGGGCAGGTTCATATGGGAGAACACAGATAGCCTGCTCCCCAGGTATCTAGGTCACTTATGTCACTTGTACATCACTGTCAGTTTGGATTGTGTCCAGATATAGACTGACAGCCAGTGAAGCTGTGTAACAAAGAAATCATGAGGGCTGTATAACCATATTCTCTCTTTTATATTCCAAGTTAATATAAAACAGCAACAGAAAACCAGTCAAGTATTTAATTTTGCATATTTCAGGGGTGGTTGATCAGAAATCTTTCCAGAAGCAGCCACAAACTGACTGGTCGTCTTCTGAGTTCTCTCTCATTCTGTATGCAAGGAATCATATATGGCATAACAAGTGTCCAGTTTTGTTTGCTGTTTTGACAAACCGAGTTAGAGGGCTAACTTTTCCAGTATCACTAACCTCCACAGTTTTCCATATTGAATGTCTCTAGAGTAGGTTGCCATGGTGCTTTTGCTGATAAGCACCTTTAAAGCCCTCCCCCTCCCCTCTTATGGTTCTTTATCTGTCAGTTGTACTGGGGGCAGACAGCCATCAGCCAGAGGACTCCTCTATGGAAAATGGGACACATGGTCAACCTACTCTTCAGGTGCTTAATTATCCCTTGGGTCCTGCTCAGGGATCTTTCTTAGACTGCATGAAGTCTAAGGACCACGGCACCTGCCTGCCAAAAGCCTTCCTCTTGAGGCTGGCTCCCTTCCATTGTCGCTGCCTCCAGCTGGGCCTTTGACAAACTGAGTCCTTTAAATGTGCTGTATTATGTATTATTATGAGTGGGTTTTAACACAATCTCATGATCCTTTCAATTTTCTGCTCCATGGAGTTTATTGCTATGAACCGCTTTGAGGACCCAGACTTGAATAGAAAAGAAGGTTGTAAATTAATTACATTTAAATAATGAAATGTTCCTATTCTTAAAAAAAAAAAAAAAAAAAGGGTTGTGCTACTCCCATTCCCCACATGCCCCCAAATCCACACAGAGCATTCAAAGATAGGATGGATCAGTCTCAATAGTACATTACCCACCTCTGCCAATAGCCCTTCCTCCCCTGCCCTGTCTTAATAGCACTGGGACAGAACTATTTGCAGGTCCTTTCAAACTACTGAGTAGCGGAATATTTCTCCCAACAAACTAGTGCTTCAGCCAACCAGGTAGTTGCATGCAAGCAAGCCCTGCTTATGAATTCTGCCAATAAAACCCCAAGCCAGGTTCGCCTTAGGGCTGCCATAAGTCAGAAATGACTTGAAGGCACACAACAGCAGCAGCAGCAGCAGCAGCAACAGATATTAAACTATGTATTTCCTTGTTCACACCTTTTATTAACCAAGAATGTGGTTTGCCTTAAGGCAAACTACTCTGTTTCAGCTCCCATCTCAACTACAGACAAAGCTTACTTTGCAAGGGTGTTGTAAGGATAATTAAGATTATACCTGTTAGCAACTCTGAGAAGTTTACATGCTAGAGACATAAAGCCTCCTTATAGGAACCAGACAACTAGGTAACTTATTTCCAATCTGTCTGGCAGAAAATTCTCCATAGTCTCAGAAGGTTTTTTTCCCTGTGCGATCCCTTGAGATTATTTCAGCTGACTGAACCAGATGGAACTAGGGACATTATACACTGAGTGAAAAACCATCCCAATACAGTGCTGTCTCAATACTATTGTTACAATTACTGTGCATTAGCCCTTTCACAACTGCTCATCCTATTTGGCAGTACAATACAAATCCCCCAAGTCAAATATGGGTAAATGGCATTTTTACACATCATTCTCTTTAATTAACAGTCTCAGGGAGTTGAGTGTCTTAGCAGTTTGGAAGCAAAAGCAGCAGTTTCTCCAGACTTAGAGCACTTGTGAAGTATGTAAAGTATGTTGTTTGGAAAATTAAAAGAGGTTTTGACCCCCCGCCCCCAAACCTCTAGTAACTTCCCAAACCTGTGCTCTTCCTAGACCTATGGAAACTTGAAGATGTTTTTCTCCTTATCCAGACGGAGTCCAGGTTGACACCGAATGCCTTCTCCGTCTCTCTCTCCCCTCAGTGCCAGGGCTTTGAAATGAAAGCCTCTGATAGAAAAGGACAGAGAAATACAGGCACTATCATGGGGCTTTCTTGGCAAGATTCCTTCTGAGGAGGTCTGCCTTTGCCTTCTTCTATGGCTGAAAGTGTGTGACGCACCCAGGAGGTCATTCAGCTGATTTCCATGGCTTAGGGTGGAGTTGAGCCCTCATCTCAAGTCATAGCCTAATATTTAAACCACTACACCACTCTGGCTCTTAATGGCAGTTCACAGGTGAATTTTATATTTTTAAACAACTTCTCATCATTGTAATTATTTTTGCTATATAAAAAGCCAGAATCCAACAGGGACTCCAGAACTGATTTGGGGAAGGGCAGATTTCAAAACTGCTAAATATTTTATGATAAGTTTGCTTACATGTGTGTTTGTACAAAACAGTGAAAACACAGAACACAATGTTGTAAGAAAAACAAGAACAATGCAACCAAGGGAGTATCCAGACTGATTAAAAAGACTAGAAAGTCTCAGATTTTGTTCCTGTTCTTTCCAGGTTTATTTTGGAGATCCATATGTGTTTTGTTTGTCCCAGAATATTTTCTGTCAGCTCTCAGTACAGTTAAGGTCTTTTTTATACCAGCTCCCCAGATCAGTTTATTTTACATCAATAAAAAATTTGAAAGAACAGGAACAAAATCTGGACTTTTCAATCAGTCTGCATTTGGCCAATAGCAGTTATCCATGTCACAACCATGAATGTGACTCTGTGTGTGTGTGTGTGTGTGTGTGTGTGTGTGTGTGTACATGCATATATATAAATATATATATATATGCATGTTTCTTCATGTCTCCTGTTGACCTATGAAGATGCCATGAATTTCATAGGATTGTCTTAGACAAAGAATCCTCAGAGGTAGTTTTGCCAGTTTCTTCCTCTGAAATATAGCCTGCAGCACCTGGTATTCATTAGCAGTCTCCCATCCAAGTACTAACCTGAGCTGACCTGCTTAGTTTCCAAGATCAGATGTGATCTGGTGCCTTTAGGGCATTCAGCAATCACAAACTAATAAATGAACTATTACCACAATGATTAAAGAATAAAATTAATCTGTCAAGCAAAGGAAAAAAATGTAACACTCTTTGTTAATGAATAGATATTGCATATACCCTTAACTCACCCTCCTCTGCAGCATACTACTTTAACAATATGTTGTGGCAGTATGTTAGCATGTACAGAATTGCAGTCAGAGCTCTCAAAAATGTGCTTATTGATTGATTTTATTTAGATTCCACTTTGCTCCAGACATAGCACCCAAGATGTCTTATTAAATTAAATCAAATCAAAACAAACTACAGAGCAAACTATTTTAAAAATTAAATAAACAATTCTGTTAAAGGCATAGTTGAAACCATTTAAAACACACCAGTTTTAACACAGTTAAAAAGAGATGATGTGATATAACAATCTGAGTGTTGGACTAGGACTGCAGGAGAGCAGGGCTCAAATCCACACTCAGCCATGGAAACCGAACTTTGGGCAAGTCACACCCTCTCAGCCTCAAAGGACAGGAATGACTAACTTCCACCAAACAAATCTTGCCAAGAAAACACCAGGACAGAGTCCCCTTAGAGTCACTAGAAATCAGAAGCAACTTGAAGGTACACAGCAACAACAAAACAGATAAAATCACAGCACACTCAATTGAAAGACTGTTCTGCTGCATAAGCTAAAAGCTAAAGGCCTGCCTAAGTAAAAGAGTACTTGCCTGACAGCAGAAGGAGAATGAAGATGAGGCTGTTATCACCGTGAACTGGCCTGGTTTCGGAAGATATTAGATATCGTTTTGATATCACAATTTGGCCACATTTTGCCACCCTCGGCCAAGTGTTTGTGAGGCTCCCGCACAAGCACTGAGCTAGACATGGCCTTAATTGCTGAACATTCCTTTCTCCACCTAGGCAAGCCAGACTCAGCCAGATCTTGCTTTAGGAGACCTCCCTAGACAAACACCTTATTAAGGATGCATGCTAATACAAAGAACCCCCTGCCCCAAGCAGGTAACTTGACAAGCTAGAAGTTTAACCACCAAGCAAGCGGCATCTGCATACTGGCCATTCCATTGTCGATTCGGACTTAATCCCATCATGCTAAATTCTGACCTTTTGGAGACATTGTCTCGCGCCCAAACCTCATTGTTCTCTCCCAAGTGCAGACTAGCCCACGGTCATATTTTCCCTATAAAAACCCCTGGTTCCAAGAGCTTCCTCGGATCACTCCCGAGTTTCAGATCGCCTTGCTGCTGTTGTGCCCGGCAAGCTCCCCTCAGCGAACCATGCTGAGCTTCTTCTCTCCATCTGCAACTTCTTCAGGACTAAGAGAAAGGTGTCGTATCACCCATTTCCCCCAAAAAACCTTTATTTCTTATTTCTTAGTTAGCTGTGTGGTTGTGTTGTCGTGTTTGTCTGTCCTTAATAAAACATCATTTTTGCTATTTTAAAACTGTCTGTTTGACTGACCTGACCCCGTATACATTGGGTTGCAAGATCCTGCTAAGTTACCCTGCCTCTTGCTAGCTTGAGTGCTCCAGTTAATTTCCCCATCTTTGCGTTATTTGTATTTTGGTTATTTGGGCGCCCCTCCCGGGACCCCTAGCAAACAGGGTAACAGGGCCAGCCAACTCTCCTCTGACAATGCAGAGGAAAAGATTGCAAATCATGTGTTTCAATGGTTGCAACCATGGCAGGAGACAGTTTTCTGTCACCAAGCCTTCAGAGCATGGATTTTTCAAACAAACAAATAAATAAATATTTTAAAAATAGGGAGGCATGGGTCTAAGGGGCATAGACTGTCAGTGGGACAATTTACTAACCCCAGAGCTCAGAGGTGGGCATAGGCTACAAAAGCCCACTTTATTAGTATATTTTTAATATTAAAACAGTGCAGGCACTTCTGCAGGTATTTATAAGGTGCTCAGCCTCTTCGAGAAGCTTCTTTAGTCGGACTCCAGGGGGATTCTAGGGCAGCTGAAAGTCAGAAAAGCAACTTTTGGGAGATGCATGTAGCCCCCACACCTGTGCTTCAGGTTAAGAGTGACTAATGAAGTGGTCACATTTTCAGACAATACTATATGATTTAGAACAAAAATAGATTATGAAGCACTCCAAAAACAGCTCTCCAAACTGGGGGAACAAGCATTAAAATGTTAAAAATAAAATTAAATAGAATTTTCAAGAGCATAGAAGTGGGAGAACAACTACTTTGGGAAAAGGGTTGGCCTCTTCCTGATATATGCAAAGAACAGCAAAAGGAGACCTTTCTTTTTCATTACATATGTCCCATACATCCTAACTAAAAACAAAAAATAATCTGTAAACATCTTTTTTTTAAAAAGGGAAGAAAAGCCCACCCATATATTTCCATTCCTTCTCAATATAAAGCCTGTATACCAAACTTTCCCTGAAATTCCTGTTTCTTCTTATTGATGCTATTAGGAATTTATCCCAATTAAAAGGCTGCTTCTGTGCTGATGGATCTGTGCTATTTGGAATTTACTACAGTTAAAGACTGCTTCCATGCTGATTGATATACTGTTCAGGGAGGATTAGCCTCACCCGACCTAGCCTTGGGGTCCAGGGATCCCACCACCGCAGCTCCCACCACTGCTCTACTAAGATGTTGTTATATGAGTCTAGTGCTGAAGAGGGTAAATGGGCTGTGCCTGGGGTCCCAGTTTCTGTCCCCAGCACCCTTTTGTGGCTGCCCAGTCCTCTAAAAATGCAAAAGACAGAGGGGGGAAAACAGAAGTGAACAAAAGTCTTCTTCTGATTTTTAAAAACAGATATTCTTAAACATTAAGCAATGTAGTTCCTTCTTAGTCTTTTTTTAAATTAATTTTTATTAAAAGTTTCAATGAAAAAACAATAAAAAACCCTCCCCACTTCCAGACATCAGTTTCCCCAGTTGAATCTGAGTTCCTTCTTACAGTCTTTTATATGTAGTTCCTTCTTACAGTCTTTTTATGCTTGCCCACCCCCATTTTCCTTCCTGTCCTATATGTAGATGGAAGTGAGGAGTGTGCAAATACATACACACATACACACGCGCGTTGGCATTGGGAAGATGGTGAAGGAGGTTTGGAGAAGCACAGGTTTTTTTGGGGGGTGCTGGCTTGCAGCTGAGTCTCTACAGGAAACAATGAAATAAGGTTTGCACAAGGAAAGAACTAGTATTTTAACTGTGCATGCCTGCCGAATAACAGTCAAAGTAAATAGCAGTTGCCTCCAGAATTATTTACTAAGAAAGGAAAAATGACAGCAGATAAGTTTTAAAAAAGCCTGTAATATCTATAGGCTTAGCCACCACAAGCGGAAACCAGTAACGTGGAAGCTGCTAAATGAAAAACTCATTCCTGGATGTACTTTGGAAGCTTTAAAGTGGTCTCTAGAAGATTCAGAATGTTTTTACTTGCACAACACTCATCTAACTTGGTTGCAAATGAAGTGAGTCTGAGAAGAGTGGTCCAAAGATCCAGGTGGCATCTGTAGCTTTGCAGCTTCAGTGTAGGTTTGAGAGCCGGGCAATATGTATTCACAACTCAACATAAAGACAGAGGCGGCAGCACACGCTGTAACGTATACTCCTTTTAAACCTGCCTTAATACGAGGCACTTCAGTCAGCTCGCAACACAAATCCTGCTGTCTTCACCACTCAACAATGAATGGCTCATACAGAAGTCTTCGGGGTTAACTTGAGAAGTTAACTTGAGAAGATTCAAAACACACACACCTTGAAATGAAGGACAACTAGTAGCCATGCTAGCTGGGGATGGTGAGCGTTATAGTTCCAAACCTCTTAAAAGAAGCGGGTTGAGGAATGTGGCTCCATTTATCAAGATAATCATTATAAAAACTGCAAGGAACTCTAAATACTGGAAGATAAATTTTCCTCCCTCTTGCATTTTGGGGGTGGGAGGGTGTACTTCATTTCAGGCCCAGATGACATAGGGCTTAGTGCCTAGTCTTCCAAAAACCTCTCTGTCTTGAATAAATTGTCCTATAAAGTTGGCTGCTTGTTTTCTCTAGGCTCCCAGGCAGGTTGTAATCCACAGATGGCCTCAAGTTCTTATAGGCTACAGACCTGCCTTTTCTGTCTAGACACAAGACCAGTGCTGTCAGGCTTACAAGATAAGGGGTGGGGAACATGAGAGAGTCTTCAGATGCTGTTGGACTGCAGTTATGATCAATTTCAGATAGCTCAGCTTATGATCAAGGATTCTGGGAGTTGCCCTTCCCTCCATTATATGCCACAGCTCCACAGTAATTTGGTAAGTAAGCAGGCAGAGATGCACACACCCAGACTGCATGTATGCTGATGGAATAAGGTCAGCAGTAGGGGCATGTGTGAAAAATTACAGTGGCCCCTCAACTTTTGCAAGGATTCAGGGCACAGAATCCCCACGAATTCAAAAAAACCATGATTGCTCCCCCTCGAGTGAGCTTGCATTCCCTCCCAGGGCTCTCCCCCACCATTTGCTTGCCTTTGGCCCAGGTGCACAGCCTTCTTTCCAGGCTCCAGAGCAAAAGGCAAAGGAATGTGGGGGCATGCTTGCCTACCCCCACACTCACTTGCTTTTTGCCTGACTGCACTGCCTTCCTCCTATGCACGTAGGCAAAAGGCAGCAAATCGGAGAGGACAGTCACATGCTTGGAGAAAGCACATATGTGCCTCCCCATTATTCACTTGTGTTTTGCCCAGATGTGCTACCTTCACTCCTGGTGCCCAGGTAAGAGGCAAGTAAATGGGAGGGGCCACCACACACCCAGAGAGGCCACGCACATGCCTCCTCCTCATTCACTTGTGTTTTGGCCAGGTGTGCAGCTTTCCTTCCACACCAGGGCAAAAGGCAAGCAATTGGAAGGGGGCAGCCACCTGCCCAGAGAAAGCACATGTGAGCCTTCTGTATGCAAGGGGCTGCCCCCTCCCATTCGCTTGCTTTCCAGGTACATGGAAGGAAGGCATGCCCACCCAGACAAAATGCAAGGAAATGGGAGGGAGAGAATGGAGGGAGGGAGGCAAGCAGGCACCTCATGAATAATCCAATTTGCAAAGCTCAAACCTGCCAGTGTGGAGCGAAGACCGTAATGCCACTCCTAAAATTTTCCTCAAGGGGCACAGCATAATTTAATTCTTTTCCAAAACAGTTGTGTGTCTACAATAGAACAGAATACCTATAGATACTCATTGCTTGTTCTCATAAGATGCAAGAATATACACACTTACTTTCTTTAAACCACAATGCTGAAGCATCTGGAGGAACTAAGTGATCCAAAATCTGTACATAGAGCAGTTGGGCTGCCTATTGAAAATACTGGTAGAGCAAAAACCCAATCTTCCCCTAATAAGATTCAGCACTACTGGAACACAGTTGGACATATCTATAATGCAAGACCAAAAGTGCAAGAAGCATTCTCCAACAGAATTCTATAAAGTGTGTAGATACTAGCATTTGATTATAGCATATTTAAATAGATGCACTCTCACCATTCTTGTTCTCAAACACAAAATCAGAAAAGCAGTTATAGCAATAACCACAAAATTCTATTCCGGTCAAATGCCTTTACTGCTGGTAACCAGGTGGAGCCTCCAGTTTCCTTGGACATCCCTCCCAACTCAGTCATTTCCACAGAAGAAAAACTCCACCTTTCCCATGGTTATTTTTAGCCAGTTTCCTTCATTCTTCAAATACACGCACAATAAAACTCCCTGAGATATGTTAGCAGTTTTCTTCCACTTGTGGATGCCAAGCTTCAGCCTAGTTCTCACTGAGGTGAGTAGCCTGTGTATGTCTGGACCACTCTTTAGACTCCATGGGGAAGGACTCATAAGGATCAGCCACTCCACATGTTGGTATTTGAAGCTGATCACTGGGCAAGTGTACTTGAGAAAGCTTTTTGACTGCTGAAACTTCCTATCCTGTACCACTATCCAAGAGTGAACAAACAAAGCACAATGTTAAGACCACTTCACATTTTCTTCCCCTGCCCAAAACAGCTGAGCTCAGGCTGTAAAGTACACAAGGCCATCCTTTTATTCAGCTACTCCACTTCGGGGATACTACTGTATTACAATGGACTCTTAGGTGGAAAAGTTAAGCCAAAAGGTCTTTTAAGGTATTTCTTTTACACTACCCATTAAAAAAACGGGGGGAATCCCACACCTCCTGATTCTAATACAGCTTTTCCCAACCTGACCTCTAGATGTATTAAACTAAAATTCCCATCATTCCCAGTTAACAGAGCCATAGGCCTGCTACCCATGACAAGTGGGAATTGTAGTCCAATACATCCAGTGCCAGCTTGAGGAAAGTGGTACCAACAGAGCCAGCAAAATATTTCCCAGTACATCAAGTTAAGTGAAAACCCACAGCAGCAGGACATGGTGCACTACGATTCTGCAGGAGCACCTAGCGGTTTTGTGACATTCATTCTATGGCTGAAAAATAACTGCCTAGCTCAACTTCCTTTCCCAGTGTTTCGGCAACTGTACAAGTAGCAGCACAGCTAGATCTCAGAAAATAATTTGCTTCCATTTAAGAAATGATCTTCTTCCCTTTTAGAATTTCTCATCAACGAGTATTAGACAGTAAAATATACATATTTCCTTCCAAGTGAGAATGCCTATAAGCCAAGTTGCAACCTTGAATGTAAACAAACCAGGCTTAGGATGAGTTAAAGAAGCATTGTGGTTTTCCCACAAAGCATTTAATAGAATTGCCTAGAAAATCTGTCTTTGTATCATGCAGTTACACGAATTCTTTCACACTCAAGTTTCTTTAAACCTTCCATGCCACATCTCTTTGTCTAATTGTCCTATGGGATTACAAAATGGTAGCAGTATGAAACTTGTTAGTCTAAGCACAGTGTAAATACGAAAAACCTGGCTTGTATATAATCCACCAAGTACCTCCAGGTGCCCACTCCCAGAAACCTATCTCAGAGACCTTACTTAAGTTGGAGAAAACTCACTCCAGGACAAGCTTCACATAATGTCACCCCACAGTCTCAAAGAAATGTTACCATACAGTATTTTGAGCCAAAAGTTTCGGCAGAAAGTAGTCAAGTTAAAGAGAAATGAGGACCTGGTACTGACAATTAAGTCTGAGAAGAGGGAAAGAATGGTATTTAAAACAGAGGCTGGGAATTGTGCAGTCCTCCAGATAGTCAATGCACTGCAAGTGCCAGCACTCCTCACTGCTGTACACACTGGCTAAAGCTGCTGAGGTGTGCATCCCAAACAGATCTGGTGGGCTACATGATTCCCACCTTTAATTTTGAATGATCTTTACTACATCCTACTTTAATGGGTAAATGCAATCAAGGCAGCATCCAGTCACAGGAGATGATTTAGGTTCAAATCCCCACTCGGCTATGAAATTCACAAGGTGACCTTGAGCCAGTCATCTTCTATCAACCTAACCTACCTCACTGGGTTGTTGTGAGGATTAAAGCAGGAAACACCCCATCTTCCTAGAGAAAAAGCAAAAGATAAACATAAAAACATTGCATAACCTTTCCTACCACCACAGGATCATCCATGTAATTAAAAACCACCCAAGGGGGCCATAATTTCAGCTGCAAACTATACTTTGTTTTGAAGATACACTTCACACAATCACTTTTTACAGCATAATTCACAGGATTTTTTCCCCCTCTATAATAGGATTAGTAAAGACCAAGCAATCATGGGCTGGCTCCCACCCTATAGTCTTGACTAACGAAGAGAGAAGAAAGAGATAAATTAAAATGGCCTTCCTCAACTTGAAGGACAGGGGGTGCCCCGAGGAGAGGGCCAACCAAGGAATTCACCCTCCCCACCTCAGCTCCCAAGCCCAAGAACTCCAGGAAAAAAACACAGGGGCAGTCAAGCAATGTCAAAATATTTAATACGTGTTGCACACGCAAAAAGTTACACTTCCATACAAAAAACCCACATCAACCAAGGAGAACGCTGTACAAAACGTCCATGAAGACCCTCCCTCCCAAACAGCCTTTCTAGAACAAAGACAGCAAGGAGTAAGCCGGGCCCCGGGGAAACTCTTGAGCCGGCAGACCTGTCCACGGCCACCGCGCACCTCTCCAGCCTAAGGGCTCAGGGAACAGCCCCCGCTCCCCAGGGCTCCCGCATCCGTTCCGAGCTAGCAACTGCAGCTTCCCTGCGGCCGCTCCGGGGAGCGCGCTCTGCGTGGCACCTGCGGCCGGGAAGCGTCAAGGGCCACGTCCGCACTCGCCTCTTCTAGCGCTACTATCCCACTTCCATCATCCCACGGAATCCCGGGCTCTGGAGCTCACGGCGGGGCCCCCGGGGATGGGACAGCAGCGCTGCCTGACAGTCTCCCGCGGACATGGCGAAGGCGGGGGGAACAAGGGAAATCCCAGGCACGCTCCGGAAACAAGTCAGAAATGGGTTCACGCAGGCTGAGAAACGGCAGCCGGAGGACGGCAGGCGGGAAATTCAGGCGCAGACCCTCGTGCCCCCTCCCCCGGCAGGCCAGGCCCTGCGGGCAGAGCCAGCGGGAGGAGCGGCGAGGCCGCCGGGCTCCCCGGGGTCAGAAAGCCACGATGGCCGTGCTCCAGGGGTTGAGGTTCCGCAGCACGGGCTCGTCGCAACAGACCTGCCCGGCCTCCGCGTCCCGAGGGGCCGCCGCCGCCGCCGCCGCCGCCGCCTCGTCCTCCGCTCCGCGCAGCCTCCGCCGCGGGCGACTCCCGCTCCTCCCGACGGGACCGCTGCAGGGCGACTTTTTGCTCAGCAGTCCTGAGAAACTGGAGCCGAAGATGCTGATGAGGCTGGCCACGTTGCCCGTCTCCATGTCGTCGACGCCGCCGCCGCCGCCCTCCTCCTCTGCCTCTCGGCGGGGCTTCTTCAGCGGCGAGCCCGCCGACGCCGACGCCTCCTCCTCCTCCTCGGCCGCGGCGCCCCCGCGGGGCCCGGCCGCGCTCCGCTTCCTGGCGCAGAAGGACCCCGAGGGCGCCTGCCCCGGCGGCCGCTGGCCAGGCCCGCCCGCCGCGAGGGAGCAACAGCAGGGGCAGCCCCGTGGCCAGCGCGGCGTTTCCCAGGCGGGGGGCAGCTGGCGGGGCAGCGGAGAGGCCCGGGGCTCCGAGGGCAGCGCCGGCTGCATGAAGCACCGGGGCGGCAGCGGCGGGCGATGCTCTCCTCCTCCTCCTCCTCGCGCTCTTTCTGCCACCCGGAGGGGGTCTGCCCCGGGGCTCGGGGCCAGGAGGGCGGCGGCGGGAGGCGGCGGCGGGGCGGCGCCCGGGGAGCCCTCGAGCTCGCTCAGGTAGGCTTGTCGGGCGCTGCGCAGGACCAGCGACACCAGGAGGTTCTTGTGCAGCTTGACGCCGCCGCGCTGGCCCCGCGCGCTGTACATCTTGCCCAGAGAGATACTGACGATACGGTGCGCCTCCAACTTGCACTCCATGTTGCTCGGTTCCCCCTCGTGCGAGGCGCCTCCGACGGGCGACGACGACGCTTCAACAACTGCCCTCGCTTCTAGCGGACGGGCTCCCCGGCGCTGCAGAAGCCAAAGCGGGGGGGGCACCTGCTGCTGCCGTCCACGGGCAGTTCTCAAACCGTCCCTTGCAATGAGGCAAACCAGAAACCGCTACCCACAACAACACTGCATGCGCTCCACATTCCGCCTCCGCCGACTAAAATCACCCTGCCCGCAACGCGCGAGTTTTATATCGCCACTCTCGCTTCTAGCCAATCAGAGCGCCAGGCCACGCCGGCCTCCCTTGAATCGTGTCCCCGCCTCTTGCCTCCGGCGCGCGCCCGCTCGCCCGCGCCCGCCCCTTCCCTCGGCCAATGAGGGAGACGGGGAAGAAAGTTCGAACGCGGCTGGCGCCTCTCCGCCCCGCCGGCCGAAGGGCTCTTAAAGGGGCGATGCAGAGATTGAGAGAGGGCCGTGGAGCGGTCCCTTCGCGCGGAGTTATTCTCGCCGTTTCCGCACTAGCCTGTTAGAGTGCTATTCCGTTTTCGACATCCTATGGAAACCCCAGGATTCCATAGCATGTTGAAAGTGGAATAATAGCACTGTAACAATCTAGTGCGGAAATAGCCACTCTGTAAGCGGCTAGTACTGGCTTAACCTGTAGGGAGAACTACAGTCTATTTTCCTTTTCTTTTTTTTTTAATTGCGTGACGGGTTTACTGATGAATTTTAATATTCTCATTATAGTTATTTTTTCCTTGCACTTTGTTGTTAGCTGTCTTGGGCGAGTAGAAATTTAGTAAAATCAAGAAATAAACATATGAAGGCTACAATACTATTTTCCTGGGAGTCAACTCTGGGAGTGGATCTAGCCTTCGAGTAAGCGTTCAGCTCAGAGAGGGTGGGGCTTAAGCCTTACGCCTAGAAACACCGTCCGTAAACGGAACTGGATCGTTTGCTTGTTTCTCAACTGTGCCGCTTTGTGGGAGGGAGGAGTAAATCCGGCAGCGGATCCTCCCTGGCCGGCACGCGTTTGCCCGCCCTCCCTCGCGCCTCCGGCAGCCGGCCTACAGCCCGCTTCATCAGTGTCAGCCTGAGAGACAGACAGCTGTGGTCATTTTATTCCTGCGTTTCGTTTTTGTCTGATCAAAGTGTTCAAAAGCTGTTCTGCTGCTGTGTACCTCTTGCAACCCACCCTAGTATTTCACGTCCTTCATAATACACAGTTTTGGCATTCTGGCCCTCCGATCTCCTTTTTAAAAGAAAGGGAGCCCAGCCCGCCCTGAGCCAGTCTGTTCCACCGTGGAGCGGTTGTTACGGTCAAGAAGTTCTAACCAAGCATGAGGAGGAACTTCCTGGCTGAGGAAGGCCGTTTCCACACTAGATTGTTATAGCGCTATGATTCCACTTTCAACACCCGGCCGGCCCCTCCCGAAACTGCAAACCCCAGGATTCCCTAGGATGTTGAAAGTGGAATCATCGTGCTATAAGAGTGTAGTGCGGAAAAGGCCACAGTCAAAGCACTTCTGACAGATGGTCATCCAGTCTCTGTATGAAAACCTTCAAAGAAGGAGACTCCGCTACGCTCTGAGGCAGTTTATTCCACTGTTGAACTGCTCTTACCATCACAAAGTTCTTCCTAATGTTTAGGTGGAATTTCTTTTCCTGTTGTGTGAATCCAGTACACTATGCCCTCCTCTCTGGAGCGGCAGAAAAGAAGCTTGCCCTGTCTTCTATATGACTTCCCTTCAGATACATAAAAGTAGGAATCATGTCACCTCTCAACCTAAACATACCCATTTCTCTAAGACACTCCTCATGGGTCATGGTTTCTGGGCTTTTTACCATTTTGGTCACCCTCCTCAGAACACAGTCCAACTTGTCAATATCTTTCCTAAATTATGGTGCCAGAACTGGACACCTATTCCAGAGGTATAACCAAAGCAGAACAAAGGGGTAGTATTACTTCCATTGATCTAGACACTATAGTCCTACTGATGCAGTCCAGAATTACATTGGCTTTTTTAGCTGCTGCATCACACTGTTGACTCATGTTCAGCTTATGGTCTACAAAGGGGTGAAGGAAACAAATTTTGTGTTTTAAAAAAGATTTAATATAAAACATTGACAACCATAAATTTTCAGTTTGGCTGAGCATCACAGTCCACAGAAGTGTATTGCCATATACCACAGCAGCAACTACTGCCAGAACAAATAATTGCTGCAAATGCTTGGTTGTGTAAACACTCCTGACAAAACTTGACACACTGTCTCCAATGGAGTCAAAATATTTATATATATGACTTCTCAAAGGATGTAATGGTTTTATTTGTCATAATTACCAGGTGACACCTTCAAATAATAATATGTAACACACATCAGAATTATTCAGGATGAATCACAATCCATAATCCTGAGCTGAAACCATAAATGTGAAATTTTGTTACAGCTAAAGACATGTTGCCAGTCACTTGGGACGCCAGGAAACTTCCATAATTGGATAAAAAAGTGAGGGGAAGAGCAGGAAAAGGGAGGTGAACATGAGGAAACTACTGCTTAAGTAACAATACCCTGAACAATAGGAAAGGTGGAGGGAAGAACAGATAACAGGAGGAAATTATCTTCCTGAAGAAAAGGTATGAAAAATGGTAGTTAAGACGGGACTGTTATCACACCATACACCCCCACTCTGCAGGATGTGCTATTTTCATAATTGAACATATTTATGGCTGAAAAATATGTTTGAAAGCATGCTGGTTGGAAGTACGTTGCCAGATCAGGCTGACCTCAGACATGGTCAGGTCATAAGTTCAGAGAGGATTAGGCGGGGAAAACCAATGCAAATGGGTTTATGATAATCCTTTCACATCCAAATACAATGGAAGGCAAAACTGCCCAGGTGTCCTGTGCTGGCAGCTTGCCAGGGATTCACAGCTGTGTGATCAGCAATAACGAGTAAAGAGTGTTTGTTAAAGCAGTCCAAAAGCAGTCCAAACCTACAGAGTCTGAAATTACCAAGAGTCCAGGGAGAGAGTGTCCACGAGCAGAGTCTACAGTCCAGGCAAAGGTCCAAGGTCCGAGAAACACAAGCAGAGAATACAGGAGTCCGCAAGGCTGTCACCACCAATGGAGTCAGTAGATTCCAGCAGCTTTCTGCCGTCCTGACCTCTGATTATATAGCATCCTGACGAGCTGTGGTCTAACTAATGAGTGGTTCCTTTTCCACCTGCACTGGCTGCCATAAATACTGTCCCTCTCATGTCTCTTAGGTGTGGCTGTTGGGAAGAGTTCTGTCTGGATTCTGGGACAGGGGCATGATACCAGGTGGAGCAACCGGAGGCCATCCTGTGATGTCACCCTCCGGAAATCTTTCTTAGACCCCCTGCCCGTCCAGACATTAAAAGCTTGTCATGATCCCCATCAATGTTTTGTCACCTAGCGTTAAGACAATCAGCCCATTCTGGACTCCTTTGTCAACTCTGTGAGAAAGCAATTACCACTTTGTCCATGAACCTTCCTAGGAACCTACCCTAGGAAGTAGGGTATATAAACCCAAACTTTCGCCCCAGCAAATTGTGGTACGTAGACATAATACATGGCACCCAGACCTCTGTTCATTCTTACTACCCTCAGATGTTGCCTGAGCCACTCTGCTTTGACCTTCTTCAGGACTGGTAACTATCACCCTTTTCACCCAATCTCTCTCTCTCTAGCTTTCTATGAAAGGTGTGGGAGAAGCAGGTTAGAATAGGGAGAACAAAAATGATTGTAATCAAGTTTATTGCTAAATATAATATTTTGGAGACATTTTGGGAAACAATCCTATAAAGTTTGTTAGTTGATTTGTCCCATTTTGATCCCACCCTTCCTTTAAGAAGCTTAGATGGTTCCACACGGTCCCACTGCATTACTGTCTGAAGAATCCTGTGAAGCAAGTTAAGATGTAGTGACTGGCTCAATGTCACTCAACTGAGCTTCAGCTGAACCTGGACATAGCTGACACTCTAGCAGCTACTATATAATGGCTTTCTCTCGTTATATGACACTAGTGTATATAGTCACCATTGCCCAGCATTTTATTTTCTCATAGGTGATAGATACTTGTTAGAAAGATTTGAGACTCTGTATCTCTAATTCCTCAAACTGCCTTGTCCAGTACCTGTAACTTTTCCCCATATTCCCCAATCCAATCTATGTTCAGAGTTATTGACATACAGAGGTTGGGTTCCTGAGGGAATATACTGCCCTCCTCCTTGCTGCTAGGTCTCATCTCCATAGCAACCAGCCTATTTCCCTCCCTAAACTGCAAACGCGAGGATTCCACAGGATGTTGAAAGTGGAATAATAGCACTATAACAATCTAATGCGGAAATGGCCTAAGACACCTTCACATGAATTGCCTTGCAAAGTGAGGGCTGCTGCCGTCTTGTAGGAAGGAGAAATATTTCATAGGGGGGGGAAATGCTGTGGTATTGCCCTTTTAAGGAAGCAAATGTTTTGGTACTAGTTCTCTGCCCCCCTTCTGGTTTTCATTCCTCTCCCTCCACCCCCACGCCCAGACTGATGTAATGTTTTAGTAAGTTTCAGACAGAGTCAGTCAGTCACATGGTTCCTTGTGAGGCCAGAGTCCCTTTGGGTGGCTTTGTTGTCTGTCTGCCTCCTTGTCTCCCCTTTCCCTCAGCGGGAGCAAGAAGAACCTGCTTGGATTTGCAGCCTCTGTGTGTGCGTATGTGTGTGTGTGTGTGTGTGTGAGAGAGAGAGAGAGAGAGAGTGAAACAATGCGCTGTGTGCTGCAGGCTCACATGTGCCAATGTTTTCTCTTAGGCGGAGCCTGCGATTGGTTCAGGCTTGTTTCTGTGATGTTGTGCTTCCCTGTCTCAGTGCAGTGATTGGCTACAGTGTGTCATAATTTGGGGTCTGGAATGCACATATGCACTTGCATACAGACATGCACCCTTTGAAATGGTGTCCGGGAATAATGCTGCGCTGGCAGTATATGGTCATATATCATTCCTGTATTGTTCTTCCCCCTCTGCTGCCGCCCCACTCTGAAGCCCTGCCTTTAATGCCTCCCACAGCACCTCAGGTCACAGAGGGACAAGGGAGAGGAGGAGGAGGAGGAGGGAGGAAGGGTGTAACTCTGCTCGTTAATCTCTCATGTGATCTTGCTGGTCTGAAAGGGTTTGACAAACAATTAACAGTCCTCCGCTCCAGCGGCTCAGCTGCTGTTTCCCAAAATAGCTACTCAGTGGAGGCGAGGAGGCAGGCAGAAGCGGAGACAAAGGTGGCATTTTCATCTTAAAAAGAGAAAGAGAGAGGGTTCCCCACCACCACTTTTATGGAGACTGTAGAGCAGGTGATGATGAAGAAGGGGAAACCTTTTTACAGAGGGAAATAAATCAAATCAGCAGGGAGCCGGAATCCCACCCTGAAAAGAAAACAACCCATATAGTATAAGGAGCTGTGGACAGGAAGCAGCTTGTAGTAGACCTTCACAATTGCAGAAAGGTGTGCCCGTGACAGATTTGTGGTGCTTCTAAATTTGGATTTGTCATCCATGGGAGAAGTCATGAATGTAACCTGGGGGGGGATATTATTTATTTAGGTGTCTGTGGCACAGTATCCAGGCTGCCCAAGAAGCCACTGTGGTGCTTGTTTGCCTGTGTGGGTCTGTACCCTCTTGTCTAGAATCAACGCAAATAGAGTGACAACAAATCTGTAATGTGGTGTCAAGCATTTTGTTCTGCTGTGGTCGTAGGAAGGAGAAGGCTCTATATACAATGTACTATAACTATACTATACTATAATTACTATAACAGAGCAGCTGGATCTGTTCAGTCACGACCAAGACATGTATTCAAATCCTTCCTTAAGAACATAACTTCCAAACACAGCTCGCTCTCTCCTTGCAAACCAGTCCCAGCCTAACCTACTTTGCAGGGTTTCTGTGGGGTTCTGATCTGGAATTTGCTGTCAAAAGAGATGAAGAACAAATTCCAAATAGCCCTGCTTGGGATGGTGGGTGGGATGTTCTCTCTGCCAACTAGTACAAGAAATTTTTTTAGGAAACGTTGATAATGTAAGTTCAGGATTGTTTTCAGCCTTAGACACCTTGACAGTTTCAGAAACAAATTATTCCTGTTTTTAAAAAGTATGCCTTCAACATTTTATAAAAGACTGTTTATGTCATATTGCAGAAATACGACATAAATTCAAATTAATTTGATTTTTGCCTTTCTGTTCTACCATGAATAGGACTCCATGGTTCAGAACAATTAAACAGATACAGTGAAAGCACAGAATGAATAAAAGCATTACAACATTTAAAATACAATTTAAAAATGAATCAGTTAAAGGCAATACTGCAACCGCCTACTTAGAAGACCCTTCCACAGTCCGTATAATATTTACTTATTTTTGTTGCGGATGTGTTTCCACATTAAGACTTTAGTAGTTAAGTACTTTAGTAGTTTGTTAAAGATTAACGTTTTTAAAAAGCTTCAATTAAAATAAGGAATTTGAAAAAGATAAAAATTAATACACTTACACACATTCTTTTGGAAAGCATAGGACAAAATAAATAATATTATAATTGAGGCGAATCTTACAGCAAAATTAAATGTGACATTGACCATCCATGATCACAAAGAAAAGACAGTTGGGCCAAAATCTCATCAAAAAGCAGTTGGGACAGATCTCATCTGATCTGATCCTTTTGCAAACTAGGATTATTTATTTATTTATTTATTTATTCATTTGGGTTCCGGCTGCTGGGACCAAAATGTATCATGTTGTTTTGGGAAGGAATCATGATGCAGAATTGAAATTTCTTCCGTTGTGGGGACACTGGAAGGTACTGGGGTCACGGAATACCCCACAATACAAGAAGTGTATGCTTTCTTTTTCGTTTACCCGACTTTCTCTTACTTCAATTCCATAAACATGATTCTGCAAACACAAACACACCTTTAGCTGTGGGACATTTTCATACCCTGCAGGGCAGTGGAATTCTCACTGATATCAGATAATATTCTGCAAGTACAAATGCATCTGAATTCAAGTCTAAATCTCCCTTCAAGGGAAGCTAAGCCTATAATGGTACTACTGGACTTCTTACTAAGACAACTGGGGAACTCATGACAATATTCTGTGATTCCCATCTTCAAACACCCCACATCCTAGTGGTTAGAATTAGAATCAGTAGCTTATCTATGGCGGTGACTCACAACACAACTCATCATTAACTTATGGTAATTCTTCGTCTCCTTAAATATACAATGCTGGCCACTAGTTTAGTGGCATTTTAAAATAACTGAATATGTTTCAGTGACCAATACTCATGGTCAGGGCTAGCAAGTCACTCTAATTCTGGTCCATGTCAGTTTCCATGTGTTCCATCCTGTTTCATATCAATCTGTGAACTTATAAAGAAAAAGAAAATCATAAATATCCTCATATAAATATTTAAATATGAATTTATCCTAAAATTTTGGCATACTTTTTTGTCTACATTTTTAAAAGCCAAGGATTGTGTCTCATAATTTGGAGAAGTGTGTAATCTGAAGGTTAAGTGTTCCAAGGTGCATACTAACAGCGTAAGTACAGATCAGACCAGTTCACTTAAAAATGCAGATTGCATCAAATCCTCAAGCATACTTACGACAGCTACACGGACCTTCATTTTCAGATGCAAATTTACTTCCCATTACTACTCTATTCTGCTTTGGTCAGATCTCATCTGGAATACTGCGTCCAGTGTCGGGCATCTCATTTCAAGAAAGATATTGACAAACTGGAGTGTGTCCAGAAGACAGCGACCAAAATGGTGGAGGGTCTGGCAACCATGCCCTACAAGGAGCAGCTTAGGGAGCTGGGTATGTTTAGTCTGCAGAAGAGAAGGTTAAGAGGGGACATGATAGCCATGTTTAAATATTTGAAGGGATGTCATATCAAAGAGGGAACAAGCTTGTTTTCCATTATTCCAGAAACTAGGACAAGGAGCAATGGATTCAAGCTACAAGAAAAGAGATTCCACCTGAACCTCAGGAAGAACTTCCTGACGGTCAGAGCTGTCCAGCAGTGGAATCTGCTGCTTCGGAGTGTAGTGGAGTCTCCTTCTTTGGAAGTTTTTAAGCAGAGGCTGAACGGCCATCTGTTGGGAGCACTTTGATGTGTGTTCGTGCATAGCAGGGGGTTGGACTGGATGGCCCCTGTGGTCTCTTCCAGTTCTGTGATTCTACCAGTTGCTAACGGTAACCAAAAGCATAGGGCCCTTGTCTTGTGCACTGCTAGATTTTGGGCATTTAAGAGACATCTGGTTGCTAACTGCTGGAAACATAATGTAGGACTTCATGAACTCCAGGTCTGATCCAGCAGGGCTTTTAAAAATATTTGTATTGAATGTTTTCAACTGAACCTTTTCAATCCTGTGATAAAACAGTTTAAAGTGAGGTGGGCTGTAAAGTGGAGTGTGTTGGAATGTAACTCCCATCTCTTCAAGTAAATATAGCCAATACAAGGGATGATGGAAGTGTTGTGCCGGGATAGCTCCACAGCACCAGTATTATACCAAAGGCACTTTAGTGTTACCTCTGTGTTCGTGGCTGATAATTCAGAAGAGACAGAGTGATCATTGGGCCATTAATTCTGTGTCGGTATCTGCACCACATTGTGTTTGACTAATTATATGGCCCTCAAATAGAATGCTTTTATAATAGTAATCTTTGCTTTGCTTTTCAGGACATTGCTGAAGATGAAATAGCTTATTCTCTTTCCCAGTTTCATGTAATTTGGGGGTGAGGGGCACACAGAGAATCAGGACAGAAAGATTGCATTCAAGTGTCACAATAGAAAAAAATATTATTTAATTATTACATTTATCAGACAGTTGATACCAGAGGTTGTCTTGATATTAAACAAAGTAATGAAAGTTTAAATCACTCCATCAATGAAACCATAGAATCATAGAGTTGGAAGCAGACTCATGCGCCATCGAATCCAACACCCTGCTCAGTGAAGGATCACCAGTTAATACTATCAGAATCCATGACAAAAGAAAAGAGCAAAGGTTAAGTGACCACATAATACAGCAATCTTAGGCTAAAATCACCAGGCTGAAGTAATATTGAAATGTAGAGTTTAAGATGTTAAAATAGTTACTAGGAAAAGATCAGAAGAAGAAAAGAACCGCTTGGTATTGGAAGGACACTGAAGCCATTTCAGCACTAGAGTGTTATAGCACTATGATTCCACTTTCAACATCTCATGGAATCCTGGGGTTTGCAGTTTCGAGAGGGGCCGGGTGGCTCCTCCCGAAACTGCAAACCCCAGGATTCCAGAGGATGTTGAAAGTGGAATCATAGCGCTATAACTGTCTAGTGAGGAAATGGCCTCAGTGTTGAATAAAGAGAACATTCTATCAGCAAAGAGACCACGACTGGAAGGGTTCTTTCTCTTTTGGGCCACCTCTGTATCCTGCACTGTGGTGGCACTCAGAATATGGCCTTCTTGAATATTAATAAATATGAATATTGGAATAAACCAAGATTTATTGTAACAGGATTACCCTACGTTTTTCCAGACACATATCCCACCCTTCCCCTTCTCTGTTGTCTTGTGGGACAGAAAGCAAGATTCTTCTCATATTGTGTCTCTGCTCCTACCAGTATCCTCAGGATTGTATTCAACATTTCCCCCACATTTTCCTGTATTCAACTGCCCCTGTTTCTTCACAATACAACAAAGGATTGGTGAAGATAGGGCAAAATCTTGAACAAAGGTCTTACTTGAACCCATGGATTTTTTTTCTTAACATAGAAAGGATCATTTGGTAATGGTGTTTTAATCTTATGTGAAGCAAAATTAGAAAAGGAAAGCAGTTTAAAAAAAAAAATAAGTACGTGGTCAAGTTGAAATACTCGTCATTGTGCTTGAACTTTTCTCCTTCCCATCTAAGGCAATGGAAATCTTTACAGCCTGAGGCAAGCTTGCAAAAAGAAGACACTGCCCCAGGGCTCTGAGCAAAAACCTGTGCCAAACCAGCTTGATTGGGCTGCTCAAAGTCATCACTTCGCAGAAAATGCCAAGGCAGTGGTCTTCTAACAAGCACCTTCGGTGGCTCACATCTGATTGTGAAAACCAGTTTGGGATTCCAGAGTGTCTGTGCAGATTAAAGAATCCCCTCTGCAAAAGGCTGACAACAAAGATCTTTCCTTAACAAGTCTTCTGCAATGGAAATAAGTTTTTAAGAATAAGATCAGAGGAGCCAACAGGATGACACAGAAAAGGCTGCTTAAGCTGCTGACTCTGTTTCTGTTTCTCCTATGATCAGGTACCTGGTGCTATAGCTGAGCATCTTCACGGTTCTCTGCCTCCCTTGAGAGCATGTCACAATAATGAGCAGAATCCCATCTGCGGGAGACCATCTTTGAAATATTCCGTGTGGTGCCAATTTATATTTTTTCCCCTAAAGTTAAGAGAGGGAGGATATCTCTCCCCCACTCACCTCCCTCAGCCTTATTTAAAAGGAAGGCCTTAGTAAGGCATTCAGCTTCCCATAATCAAGTGCTTTGTGACAATGGAACACCTGAGGGAGAGACAGTAGGCCAAGCCTTGGGAGTTCCACTTCAGTTCACAATGAAAGCAAATAGGTCAGGCAAAAACTGAACAAAGGCAGCCAGGATGACAGACGGTTCCCTGCAAAATCAAACAAGGACCCAGCAGTCTTACTGCTCTGACAAAAAAGGGGAGGAGAAAGAGGCACAAAGGGGCCATTTTGGGGTTTTGCTAACAAAAGCCGTGGAAGTGTGGCTGACTGTGACCAGCAAAAGAGAAACCTCAGATGGGAAAGGGCATCAGTCTGTAACCAGTGCTTTGTGGCAGCAATGAGGGGAACAAAAGATCTCTCAGATTTGGAGACTGTGGGAAGTACAAACTCTGATGCAACCCTGGAACTGAAAATGAAAGCTGCCTTCTAGAGAGCTTGGTTGAGGATTAGTAGCTATGCTATCCACTAAAGAGAGCCAGTGTGGTGTCACAATGGTCTGAGTGTTGGACTACAACTCTGGATGCCAAGATTCAATTCCTGGTGTGGCCGTGGGACCCCACTGGGTGACCTTGGGAACATCACACACTCTCAGCCTCAGAAAACCCTGTGATAGGTGCATCTTAGGGTTGCCATAGCTTGGAAATGACTTAAAGGAACACAACAACAACAAAAACATTTGCTGAAGGGTTTGTATTTGCTTCTAATGTGCTGTCTTCGTGTATTTGTGACAAAGACACCACTGTAAGTCTGTCTCATCACAGAAACCTTCCTCATTTTTATGGGGCCTTCATATTAAAGCGTCATAATTCAATTATTACATCTTCCAAGTAGAAGTTCTTGCTGGTCAGTGTTGTGCCATCTTTCTGAGGATGCGTCAGAAATTATTACAGTGCAATAAAACTGAACTGACTTAGGGCAACCCTAAGTATTGGTGGTGTGTTGGTTTGAGCATTGGACTACAACTCTGGAGAGCAGGGTTTGAATCCCTACTTGGCCATGAAAACTCACTGGGTGACGTTGGATAAGTCACACTCTCTCAGCCTCAGAGGAAGGCTATGTCAAGACCCCTCTGTACAAATCTTGCTGAGAAAGCTCTGATATGTTTACCTAAAGGTCATTATAGGTCAGAAATGACCTGAAGGTATACTGTTGTGGCCAGAAAAGAGACGAAGACCAGGTTTCCAGGGAAAAATCAAAAAGCCTTTTTATTGTTAACAATTACTTGCGCAAGGACGACAAATATTCAGGAATTGTCGTGCTAATTAATTAAGGTAGCATCACTATATACCTTTGGTCTTCTATGTCAGCAATCAATCATTCATTTAGCCAGCCCATCACAGAAGAAACAGATCTTTGGTTAACTTTCCCATTACATCATTGATTTAGCATACACGTATATAGAAGAAAACAATGAGTTAGTTTAGAGAGTGATACAAATTATTACTTTTGATTAGTAATCCTCCCTAAGTTTTCCCAGTAGATAAAAGTACAAAGCGAGCCTTTTGGACGGCTCTCAAGGTTACTTCTGTAGGTCTGCAGAGAGCTCAATTAGCACTTTCACTTACTGAAGGAGGAACAAAGGGGAGCAATTCACACCTACCTTCTAAGGCTTGCAGCCTTTGCAGCCTTTGCAGAAAAAGGAAGTTAACACTTTCCCTTACTGTCAATCCCAGCATTCTAGCCTCATTCTCCTTCATTTCCCCCCTTCATGCTAAATTCAAACTTTGCAATTTTAAGCATGCACTATTTTTTGGCTATTATAGCATAGCGAGCAGCTCTTCCCTCCATTGCTTTGGAGAGAGAAGTACGCACACATTTTATT